>RJWM01042162.1:0-14489 GCA_004363535.1 Dasyprocta punctata | reverse complement strand
TAAATGTCTTCTTGTTTTCTATTTTTTAAGCTTAATTTCTGAGTTGATGCTTGTAAATTGCTTGTGGCAGGTAACATTATTGCTAATATTTAGAACCCTTAGGAGAAATACTACTTCTGAGATGTTTTGGAGGTGTAGCATGCTTTAGAATTTTGAGTCTGTTGGACGATTCTACCTTTTCAATTTATTGGGAACATGAATTGCTACCTATTTGACTTAGTCCGTGATTCTTTGACTCTAGTCTATAATATTCTTTATGACTCTTTGACAATCTCAGTAATGGCATACCATAAAGAACAGCTGATTAGAAGTTTGTCTTAGCTTGATGAAAGTAGTGCAGCACTAATCAATCCAATAGCATCATATCCAGCCTGGAAAATTACAAACTGAGGTAATCCTTAATTTACAAGTTTTAATCATATGAACTAGATTCATGGTTATATAATGAAATTTAAAACCAACCAGACCCATACTCCAGAGGCTCTGAGCTCCTCACAGTCAGATGCAAGGTCCTGGTGGTACCACACTCTGGGGTCCACTCCACCTAGCCATCTGGGTCCTGGAGATTCTGAACTCCACCCAGCCAGATGGAAGGTCCCAGTACCACACTGTGGGAGTGAGTCCTCTCTAGCTGCACAGAGGATCCTGAGCTGACTCAGCCCAGCATCCCAGCATAATCCATCAGGGGAAAACCCAGCCCGCCTCACAGGACACAGAGGTACTGAGCCCATAACAGCCCAGAGCTCCAGAGCCACTCATCAGGGAGCAGCCAGCTTCAGGGCCTTGGAGAATTTGAGCCCTGCCCACCAGAGCACAAGACCACAGCTTCACAGTTCAGGGATGTGGCCATGAGGCAGGTCCTGGAGGCTTTACCCAACCAGGAGCAAGGCCTTGGCACCATATGCTGGGGATATGCTCTGCCTAGCCCTGTACTCCAGAGGCTCTGAAGTCCTCACACCCAGACACAAGGTCCCAGTGGTGCCACATTTCATGGTGCACTTCGCCTAGCCACCTGGGTCCCAGAGATTCTGAACTCTATCCAGCCAGGCACAAGACCCCAGTGCCACACCCTAGGGGTGTGTCTCTGCTAACCACCTGGGTTGTGGGGTTCTGAACACCACACAGCCAGGTTCTAGGCTCCAGGGACAAGCTCCAAGGTTGTGCCCCTATGGCTGCAGGGAGGATACAAGCTTTGTCCAGCCCAGTGTCCCAGAGCAACCCAACAAAGTACACCAGGGAAACACACAGCCAGTCTCAGGAGTCACATAGCACAAGGTTCTGGTGCCATAGTTTGGGGGTGTGCCCCAGTTATCCATGGGTATATTGGAGGACTGAAGCTCTACCCAGTGCAGTGTTCCAGTGCAGCCCATTGGGAGGCTGCCTGGCCAGCCACATAGGTCCCAGAGCAAAATAACAAAATGAAAGTGCAAGATGCAGTCTCAGTCTTCCAGCCCACCAAGAACAAACCCAAGAGACACTGAAATGGAAGACACTGGGAATCACACAGCTGAACTTTCTGAAATGATAGCAACTGAAGTAAAGAAACAACTCCATGAAGCTGTAGAGGAAATCAGTTCAGAAATAACTAAATAACTCTCAGCTAAAAAATGAAATGACAAGCATTATGAAAAAAAATGCTGTATGTATCTAAAGAAGATCAAGATAAAAAATAGAAGAGCATAAGAAAATGATGGAAGCTTTTTTAAAATATTTTATTAATAATAAAAGACAAGGCAGAAGAGAATCCCCCATTCTTGCTACATTGCCCACTGTAAAGAGATGCTTGGGTTGCTGACCAGAGGCCTGGCCAAATCTATAAAACAAAAGTTGGTTAATGTTCCTTGGTTGCTATCAATCCAGCCAGACCTCCAAAACAGCAGGTTGCTCACAGGGGCAGGAGAATGTTGTCCCTGATTCCAAGCCTGTGCACCGGTGCCGCTCAGGCTGGGTGGGGGCCCCTCTCGGGGCCCTTCTTGTTCTCCTCCCTGATGGAAGCTTTGAATGAACAAAATAAGACACAATTAGAATGCATGAAAGAGATTCAAAGGAAAATTCAGGAAATTAAATATTCCATTGAAAGTTGGCAAAACTGCTTGAATGAAACTGAAGATAGACTCTCAGACCTTGAAGACAGCATGGAAGCTTACAATAACGAAGGAAAAAGTCTCCTAAAAATAGCAAGGAACCAGGAAACAACAATTCAACAACTACAAGATGATGCCAAGGGAAATAATGTAAGATTGATAGGTGTCAATGAAAAAGCAGGGGCCAATAAGAATGACCTGTGAAGACTATTTGCAGAAATAATAGCAGAAAATTTTCCAAACATGGGAAGAGAATCTGATGTACACATAAGTGAGGTATGCAGAACCCCAATTAGCCATAAATCTTCATCCAGATATATCATAATTAGCATATCAGAAATTCAGCACAAGAACAAAATACTAAAAGCTGTCAGAGAAAAGAAACAGATTGCCTGAGAAGGAAAGTCTATCAGAGTTGTGGCAGACGTCTCAACACAAAACTTCAAGTCAAGAAGAGTTTGGAGTGAAGTATTTCAAATCCTGAAAGAAAACAACTTTCAGCCCAGATTGTTGTATCCTGCAAAATTAACTTTAAAAATTGATGGAGAAATAAGATACTTCCATGACAAAGAACAACTGAAGAAATTTATGGCCACCAAACCAACACTACAAAGAGTACTGAAAGACACTCCAGAAAGAGACGAAGATAACTACAGTCATAAGAACAATAGCGAAAGGAAACCACTAAGCAGGGCAAACAATTAGACAGAAAACATGGAAAACCAACAACAGGAAGATAATATGACAGTGGTAAGTCAGTACATATCAGTTATATTAATCAATGTAAATGGTCTCAACTCACCAATAACAAGAAACAGACTGGCAGAGTGGGTTAAGAAACAAAATCCAACAATATGCTGTGTACAAGAAACACATTTCACTCAAAAGGAAAATCACAGACTAAAAATTGAAGGATAGAAAACAATACTCCATGAAACAGGAACCCAGAAAAAAGCAGGGGTAGCTATTTTGTTTGCAGGAAATGTGAACTTCAAACCAAGAATGATCAAAAGAGATAAAGAAGGTCACTACATACTTGTTAGGGAAAAATTTCAAGAGGAAGAGATTACAATCATAAATATATGTGCAACAAATGCAGGAGCACTCAACTATGTAAGATGAATATTAATAGACATGAAAAATCAAATAAATAATAATACAGTTATAACAGGGGACCTTAACACCCCATTGTCACAGAGAGAAATCAACCAAACAAAAAATCAGCAAAGAAATAACAGAACTGAATCAAACTTGTGAACAAATGGAGGTAGTAGATCTGTACCCAGTGTTCCACACAACAACATCAGAATACACATTATTCTCAGCTGCACATGGGTCATTCTCTAAAATAGATCATACACTAGCCCACAGAACATGCTTAAGTAAATGCAAAGGAATTGAAATAATTCCATGCATATTATCTGACCATAGTGCAATCGAATTGGAAATTAATGACCAAAAGTCCCACAATAACCCCATAAACACATGGAAATGAAATAATACTCTTGTAAACAATCAGTGGGTCACAGAAGAAATTAAAGAAGAAATTGAACAACATAAACAATTGAATGAAAATGCAAATACAAATTACTGGAACCTGTGGGACACAATGAAAGCAGTCCTCAGAGGGAAATTTATAGCACTAAACTCTCACATCAGAGAAATGGAAAGAACACACATAAATAATCTAATGTTGCATCTCAAACTTCTAGAAGAAGAAGGGCAAGTCAAGCCTAAAGCCCAAAGAAGGGAGGAAATTATAAAGATCAGAGCAGAAATTAATGCAATTGAAACTAAGAAAACATTACCAAGAACTAATGAATCAAAGAGTTGGTTCTTTGAAAATATAAATAAAATTGATAAATCTCTAGCCAACCTTATCAAAAAGAGGAAAGAAAATACTCAAATTCACACAATAAGAAATGAAAAGGGTGAAATCAGTACAGACCCTGTGGAAATACAGAAGATCATCAACATCTCCTTTGAACACCTTTACTCACATAGGTTCAATAACATAGAAGAAATGGACAGGTTCCTAGAATCCTATGAATTACCAAAGCTGAATTAAGAAGATGTAAAACTGCTGAATAACCCAATCTCAGCTAATGAAATTGAAAATGGAATTAGAACCTTACCAACAAAGGAAAGCCCAGGTAATGATGGATTCACTGTTTAATTCTACAAGAAATTTAGGGAAAACTTAATGTCAACACTCCTCAAACTCTTCAATAAATTTGAAAGGGAACAAGTCTCTCTAACTAATTTCTGGAAGCAAGTATTATCCTAATACCAAAACCAGAGAAAGACCCAACCAAAAAAGAAAATTACAGGCCAGTCTCCCTAATGAATATAGATGCAAAAATCCTCAATAAAATACTGGCAAATAGAATACAACAAGTCATCAGGAAGATGATACACCATGATCAAGTGGGATTCATCCCAGGAATGCAAGGATGGTTCAACATATGCGAATCAATAAATGTAATACACCATATCAACAGGGCCAAGGACAAAAATCACGTGATCATCTCAATGGATGCAGAAAAAGCTTTTGACAAAATCCAACACACATTCATGATAAAAACCCTATAGAAAATTAGAACAGATGGTTTCTACCTCAACCTGATAAAAGCCATATATCATAAACCAACAGTCAACATCTTACTAAATGGACAAAAACTGAAGACTTTCAACCTAAAATCAGGAAAAAGACAATGACATCCATTATCACCACTCCTATTCAATATAGTTCTGGAAACATTAGCCAGAGCAATTAGACAAGAGAGAGAAATAAAAGGATTAAGGATAGGAAAGGAAGAAGCTAAATTATCATTAAGTGCAGATGATATGAAATTCTACATAGAAGACCCCAAAAATCCATGGGAAAATTTATAGATGTAATAACCAAATTCAGTAATGTTGTTGGATACAAAGTCAACACTCAAAAAATAATGACATTCCTGTAAACAAATAATAAACTGGCTGAGAGAGAAATAAGGGAAACCACACCCTTCACTATAGCATCCAAAAAAATGAAACATTCAGGAATCAATCTAACAAAGGAAGTAAAAGTTCTATACAGTGAAAATTACATTACTCTGAAAAAGGAAATTGAAGAGGATTTCAGAAAATGGAAAGATATTGCCTGTTCATGAATAGGAAGAACAAACATTGTGAAAATGATCATTCTCCCAAAATTGTTATGTAGATTTAATTCAATCCCAAATAAAATACCACTTGCATACCTCACAGAGCTAGAGAAATCATTCCTAAAATTGATCTGGAACCAGAAGAGACCTAGAATAGCAAAGGCAGTTCTGGGTAATAAAGGTAAGGCAGAAGGCATTACAATCCCCAACTTGAAACTACAATACAAAGCTACTGTAATAAAATCAGCATGCTACTGGAATCAAAACAGACCTGAAGATCAATGGAATAGATTAGAAGATACAGCCACAACTACAAACACACTCAGGCATCTCATCTTTGATGAAGGGGCCAAACATGTACATTGGAAGAAAGATAACCTCTTTAACAAATGATGCTGAAAAAACTGGCTTTCTGTATGCCGTAAACTAAAACTAGATCCATGCCTATCACCATGCACTAAAATAAAGTCAAAATGGATCAAGGATCTAAATATTAAAAGAGACACTAAATTCGCTGGAAGATGAAATAGGTAAAAATCTTGATGATATAGGAGTAGGCAGACAGTTCATAAACAAAAGTCAAACTGCACAGGAAATACTTCCCAGGATTGACAAGTGGGATCTTGTCTTATTAAAAAGTTTTTGCATGTCAAAAGAAATCTCCAACAGAGTGAAAAGAAAACCCACAAATTGGGAAAATATCTTAGCCAGTGTCCCTCAGATGAAGGACTTCTATCTAAAACATATAAAGAATTAAAAAAATCAGACCTCTAAAATTCAAGAACCCAATCCAAAAATGGGCATCTGAGATGAATACACACTTCTCAGAGGAAGAAATACAAATGGCAAATAAATACATGAAAAAATGTTCAACATCAATGGTCATTCAGGAAATGCAAATTCAACAACACTGAAACTCCATCTCACTCCAGAAAGAATGGCCAAGATAAAAATATCAATGAATAACAAATGCTGGAGGGGCTGTGGGGAAAAGGAACTCTTTTCCACTGTTGGTGGAAGTGTAGATTGGTGCAACCACTGTGGAAATCAGTGTGGAGATTCCTCAATTAGCTGGGATTAGAGATTCCATTAGACCCAGCTATTCCACTTCTGAGCATTTTCCCAGAAGCATTGATAAAATATACCACAGTGAAATATGTGCACTCACATTTGTAGCAACCCAATTTGTAATATCCAAATCTTGTAAATCACCCAAGTGCCCATCAATCAAGGAATGGATAAAAAAGATGTGGCATTTTTATACAATGGAGTTCTACTCAGCTATCAAGAAAGATTTAATTGAGCTTTTGTAAGTAAATGGACATGACTTGAGACCATACTCACAAGTGAAATAAATCAAACTCACATGTGTAAATGTTGTATTGTCTCCCTAGTTCAAGAAACTGAAAAAGTATACATGATCCATAATCTACAATAAATACTCTGTAAGGGTAAGAAACTGCTCAAAGTGCAAAAGTAATTGATATAGGGAAAGGAGGAAAGGATGAAGGGAAAAGGAAAAAGGCATAAATTTGTTTATATGCATGCATGAGATAGCTAAAATGACCATACTACTAAATGTATTAGTTATTGGAAAAGAACAGTTAATACTCACATGATTAGATCAATTTTACATGTCTATATCTGTTAATCTAAACAATGCTTTTGTAGGTAACGATATGCAATGCTGAAACCATTGTCAAATTCGTATCATCTTGTTTTGTAAACCTATATTGTTATTGTATTGGATTTGTTGTTGTTGTTTGCTTGTCTCTTTTGGTTTTTATCTTTCTGTTCTTTGCCTTTTTTCTCTTAAATAAAAAAAAAATCAGAAAATTTTATGCAGTAAAAAAACCCCTCAGTATTGTAATATTAACATCATGGGAGAAAATTTAAAAAGAGGGGAAAATGTAGAGAAACAGAAGAATAGCAAGAGATTAGGAGCACTCCTAGAGAAGAAAGGAAAATTATACCACATTTGAGAAATTGATGAAGAAGAAAGTAGGGAAAGAGAAGAAGAAATAAAAACCAAAACAGAGCAACATCAGTACTAGAAACAAACTCCACATTCATATAAAAACGAGAACCAATGATCAAAGAAAAAGAGAACAAAGCAAAAATTAAAACAAAATAAAAAGACAAAAAATTGTCTACTTAGGGGCATGCCTCTGTTGTCACTGGTAGACAGAGTGGGCAGATAGAGCTCAGATCTGCGTTGATTAATCCCAGCCAGGTGCTGATTTTCAGTGGGGCAGTGTATAATTCCAAAAAAACTCCACTTGTTCTTCCACTGAAGTTCAGGCTGGTTTCTGACTGTGAGACTGGAACTCATTTTTTTCAGCCTGCAACAGTCTTATGCATCCTGTAGGCTTGAATTTGGCTCTTTGACCTCCTGCTGACTTGAACTCTGTTTTTTTCTCACTCTGCAACTGAGAGCTGCCAGATGGAGCCAGTCCAAAGCTGCTCTCAGTTCTGAGTTCAGTTCATCTTTCTCCAAGATGGCTATGGGCCTATCACCTTCTCCTGGGTGATGTGTCAACGTGAATGAATCACCAGCCACTGGAGTCCACTGTGTCCATTTCTCCATTTCACTGATGTATCTTTCCATGGGGGCTTTTGGGATCTCCAGTAGTCATCATGCACCAGTAGGTTCAAACATGCAGTGAGTTAGGGCTCAGGGAGAAACCACCGTTTGCCCCCTCCTTCTATGTTGACATCTGTCTTTTTGTTCACCTCATGGGCTTCAGTTCTGTCTTCTGGTCTTTGCTGGATCATGAGAACCCACTTCTATCCTTCTGTTTCTCACATTATTATATTCCAGAGTCAGGACACCAGATCTTTAGAGGCTGTTTTTCTCTTCTTTACTACTGTGACTTCTTCCTGGAAATTCACAACAGATATTTTTATCTTCCTGCAGTGAACATTACTGTTTGACTGCTCAGCCTTTGTCAGGCACCCCCAGTCCTCTTCAATTTTTTAAGGATGTTGGGAACTTTGAGGTTACTCCCTTCTGCCTTGTCATCCAGGTGCTCCCACTGTTGGTGACCATAGCATTACTCCATAAGATTAGTTCTGGATGAGGACCTGGTTTTCATTTAGAAAATAATTGCATGGCTGTTTTAAAAATAATATATCATCAAGAAAAGTTCCACCAATAACCAAGTTGTTAATTAATGGCAAATCATTGACTTGTGTGCTTAATGTTTCAAATTTTTAATTGTTTATGTGATTATAACAATATCTTTCAAATTTAATTTCAGTCATAATCATGAAGTTAAAAATAGCTGAAAATACTTTTGAGATTAAATCCATATTATAAAATAGTGCACTGGCTTAGGGATTATGGCCCTGCAAGAAAAAAGTCTATAAAATAAAAATATTTGGCTACTGGCTACATTTTCAAAATTTTAGAGGAAAAAATATGTAACTCAAAATAAGAAGTTTCCCCAAAGAAGAAACTATGCAACATTTTTGATGATTCAACAGACAAACATTTCTTCCTGTAAGCAATAAAAAAAAGCAAGCTGGGTATTAATGAAGATCTGGCAGCCTGTCTGAAGAGGCCACCCAATGAGGCAGACAACCTTCAGAAAGAAGATAGGAGCTGTCAGGTTTGTCCCACTATAATTGGAGTATATATTGACTTTGGTCAGTTTAGCAAAGAGAATATCAACTTATAAACTGCTAGCTATGATGGAGATGTGATAACTGAAGATCATTGTTAAGATGTCTGCCAACTTCAAAAGGATTTGTCTCCAGAAGTTAATAGGAATTTTACATTGCTGTAACAACTGCATGCCAACATGTACTATTTTGTGGCTACTGGAGTAAATTCATAATATATTAATTTGTTTGGGCATATTCCTTTTGTTATTTAATTCAATTAAAGTTGAATAATTATAAACATTAAGACAGCAGAGACTAAGATAACTAATTTTTAAGGAAAATAATTTAAGAGGCTAAAAAATCATTCATATTCAATCACCTTTTGTCATTTAACTCATTTTTCTGGTGACATATTTTCAACAAATAAATAAGGTGCTATAATAGAATCACTCATAGATCATTAGTATCAGATAGAATGATTAGTACTTCCATTATGTATGTTGCATAGTATTTGAAATAAATATATCATTGCATATAGTTTAATTGGTCTGGCTATTCTTAAAGCAAATGATTTTACAAAGAAATATATATTTGAGAAGTATATGGGACCATAAATAAGGAATATACCAGGAAGCATGAAATTGATGACATTTTAGTTTGACAAAGCTCCAAATTAAATTGTAGTTATAGGAGATACTCATCTATTGTTTTATACAGTTTTTGCTTCAAGTTTACACATTAAGAGAGGAAAAAAAATAGACTATTTTCACTGAAGCAGCAAATAATTGCATGTAGCCTGAATCCAAAGTTTATAAATGTCTTGAAAACGTGATCAGGCTGACATGGCTGTAAGAGTACTCTTGGACTACCAAAGTTTGCTAATTTAATACCAGAAAAACAGTTCAGAGACTGGATTTTTCATTTTCATTTGCATTCAATTTATTATATTTAAAAATTAATGCAGGGAAGAGAAAGTCATTTTACATATAAGAATAAATGAAAAGGTCTGTTTTACGCTTCTCGAATTGGACTACTGTCCTTACAAGGAGTTCACAAAAAACTTTCAATAGAAAATGCAATTATAATACAGTATTTGCAGTCATATTAAGATTATCACCTTCGATTCTCATAGAAAACACTGAGTATATTTGATTTTTAAAAAAGTTTAGTCAGGCATGATGGCACATCCCTGCAATCCCAGCACTTAGGAGGCTGAGGCAGGAGGATTGTCATGAGTTTGAAGCCAGCCTGAACAGTATAGTGATACCCAATCATAAAACAAGACAAAACAAAACAATCACTACTGACAAAAACACCCCCACAACATTTAATTACTTTCATTTGGTACCTATCATGTTTGCCATTAAAATACTACTGTTGCTAAAAGGTGCACAATACTTCACTTTAACACCATGTGACCAAGGAGTTGGCATTTGATGGCTCCAGGGGAATCCTAATGAGCCACAAAGCCTTTACACCTCTAGGTCAGGAGTTTGGATGAGACCTAGGTTGAGAATGACAGAAAGTCATTACAGTCTCATGATAGTTCAATGGTTTATGTGGAGGGAATTCATTGTTTCAGGCCACTTTCTAATGAGTGAGCATTCACCTCACATTAAATCACCACTACTTATGACAGTAATTGGGAGAGACCTAGAGAATGAAAAATTCAGCCAGGAATTTTGTTCCCTCCCTTCTATGGCTACCATATCTACATAAGAAATTGTTAATGGAAAAATGCACAATGCTTTGCAGGAATATCTATGTCTTTGCAGGAATATAAGGCTAGTAGAAAAGGAGGGAAGGTAAAACATTTAAAAGACAGCTGCCCAGAATAGAGCAAATCAAAATAAAATTAAGTAATCATCCAAAAGCTTTACTTAAGACGTCTATGAAAAAGTATTTAATTCAATAAATGTACCTTTTGATTTGTGTCTTTTCAATAAAATTATAATAATTGTATCAAAGCCTTTTAGGGGATCAAACAGAGGACAAATGCTTTGAAATACTGCTCTCATTAGAAAGTTGTTACTACCCAAGCCACAATATTGGATATTGTTAGTTAGAATAAGCTTCTCAGTTTTTCTCCTAGGTGTTTCATCACTAACATAAGAGGAGTAATGGAAATATCAGGTGAGTGATTAATTTAAAAAGTTTCACAAATGTCACATTGCCATCAATCCCCATCAAAATGAGTGTCTTCATGAGGTATCATAAAAATTACAATGAATGCTGCTGCTGAGTGTCACCCAACTGAAAGGCAAGTTTGTAAAAGCATTGTGTTTTTTCCTTGTCTATTTCATTCACTGGATCTGATAACATACAATATCTGGTTCTCCCCCACAGTCAAAATAACCATGAAAGGTAAATGTTCTATTGAATGCTACAGGAGATGGAGTCAGTCAGGACAGTGCCACTGAAAGTACTCATGAAAGAGGACTTTCAGAACTGCTTCAGAAAGTGATAAGAAAATGGAATGAGCATGATCAAAGTGAGGGAAAGTATTTTGAGGACAATTATGGCAATACGTCTTTTACTGTAATAAATTTTAAAAAATTTGAATATTAACCGTATTTTCCCATCATTCCTTTTACATAAATACAAAATTGCACATTGTTCTGTATTGTTATTTTTATATGTGCTTGTATTTATTTGTTTGGCAAGGAATAGATTCATAATTATTCTTCTTGGAGCCACTATTACATGGAATATAAACCTGAGCAAATAAAAAACTGCCAGTAGACACATGAGCCTGTGCACACAAACCTGTGCCATTGACATTTTAGTCTAATCACAACTGAGTTTCTTTTGAGTTCAGAATTATTTACTGAAATCCAAAATGAAATGAAAAATAGTCATTAGTGGTCATTTGGAGATACGAGCTTAGGAGGGATGCAACAAAATGAACTCAACTATCTGAAGATTGATTAATCTATATTTGTTCTATCCAAGAAAGTATTGGGATAACAAGACACATAAAACTACTTAAACTTAACTTAATCAAAACTAAATAAAATCAGAATGTTACTTCCTAAGTTGCACTGGCCACATTTAATTTGTTCTATAGTCCTATGCATTAGTGTCTATATTTTATGAAACATTTCATCCCTTTAGAAAGTTCTTGGACAGTACTGGTTTGGATCATATTTTAATTCTTATGTTAAATAATTTTTGCATTAAAATATATTATCTTCTAAAAATCTTAGGAATGAAGATCATATTAATAATTTGACATTGTTTCTTGTATCTGGAATTCAGTCTAAAGAAAAGATATACCAATCATAGTGTTCTGAGATCCTTTAGCCTTATTTTAAATGAATGATTGCACAAGAATAAACCCATAACTGTACTTAGAAGATGAGAACATACAAATACTTCTCCAAGATCCTAAAGGGGAAATCTACTAGCATATCAGAATATTAGAACTGAGAAAGGACTCTCTTATCTAGTGGTTTATCTGTTTGAAATGTTGTTCTCCAGTTTATCCTATAAATGATGAGTTCAGAATTAAGAAAAAAGAATAAGAATAAAGAAGAACTTGGGAACTTTTGGTGGATGCGTGGATGGGAAAGAAGCAACCGCTGACAAGTTTAATTTCATCTGAGTCATTGTCACAGAGAATATATGGATACTATCTCAGTAATCTGCGTTTTTCTCAGTTTATTTGTAACAGTCAAAGGAAAGATGGTGTCTCTATGCTTATAGCAAAAGGTTGTGGAGATCAAAACTAAGTCTTTTATTAAACTGTTGTCTAGGAATTCATTTGTCAGGTCTAGAAATGACTCACTATTGTTACTGAGTACCTGAAGATCATCTATGATTGACATGGACAAATGAAGCATTATGAAGGAATTTCACAAGCAGTAGGTCCATATCGCCCTTGCCTGTCAATTTTATAACTAAGCAACAGTTCCTTGTTTTATTTGCCTAGACAGCTCTTCCAATCAAGTCAAATCTATTTAAAACAGAATATTCAAAGGGGAATGTGGTACTAAAAAACAAGTAACGTTTTCAGAGTTAAAAGCTAATATTGATGAACATTTAACCATGCTCATAGGAGTACAAACAGGACTATAATATATTGGTTGAGGATAAATCAGTAGAGTTTACCATTCAAATATGAGTTAGACCACTAAATTATAACTGGTACTGGAAATTTTTACAAAAACTTTCCTTTCTGGGTCTGTCACAATGCTAACAAATTAATCTAGGGATGGCTTTAGAAAAAGTGATCAGGAATACATCTTATTGGGTGTCCTATTTTAGCCTTCTGATATTATTAGTTCAGTTGTTCATAAGTAACTCTTACTTCTGTTTTCTCTGGAGAATTTGTCCTCATGCTGTCCATCTCATAGGATAGAAAACAATTTAATTGCAGTAGCCAGGTACAGTGGCACATGTCTGTAATTCCAGCTACTTGGAAGGCAGTGGCAGAAAGATCATAGGTTCAAGGTCAGTCTAAGAAATTGAGTGAGACTCTGTCTCCAAATAAAAAGATCTGGGAATGTAGTTCATGCCTAGTGTGTGTGACGCTTCCCAATACTGAAACAAACCAACCAAGAACTGAATAAAATTTAGTTGTAGTAAATACATATTTCCTAAAAAATTTTTTTTTCCATAAAAAGAAACTACACTGACCCAAAGAAAGCTGAATATGTTAGTTCTCTTGTTCTATTGGCCTGATATTTCAATACTGACCTTGTGAAAAATGACTATATTCCTATGAATATAAAGTAGAATGATATCCCAAATTCTTTTGATAAGGGATCTCCTCATCCCAGGGGGTGATACAAATGTGCAAACTTTCCATAGGTAAGAACACATGGCTAAAAAAATAATAGGAGAAGGACTCGGGATAAGTCACAAAAAACAGCCAAGGAGACTAGAAAGAGGTTCAACAGTAAGGAAGTAGGCGATGAGGCTTTCTCCTTCTTCCTTAGCACTTTCCCTTCTGCAAAGGTAAATTGTTTTTTTTACCTTAGCTTTATTTTTCAAACTATAATCAAGGCCAAGGCAAGTCAGACCATAGAGATTCATTTATTTTCTATCTGAGCTAAGGCAAACAGATCTAATTTCATTCTGAGACAAGGCAGGTGGGCTTAATAGACAGTACGGGGGTGGGGTAAAGAGGAGGAATGGCAACTGTGGGAGGATATCAGTTATAATTTATCTTGACTTAGTAAGACTTCCTTTCTGTATGACATGCTACTCAACAAATGGAGATACACTCCACTTAAATAATTGCTCACATTATTAGAGTGCTGTGCTTAAAAAGGATTTCTAAGCTGCATTAGCTTGGGTTGACACTGCTGGTGCTCATCTTCAAGGGGTCAGTCCAAGAATGAATCTATTTAACATCTTCATCAATGACCAAGATAATGGAAGGGAAATAGCAGGCCTGCTAATTAACTTTAGGAAAGACATTAGACTGAGAGTAGGGGTGGTTTGCACATTGCAGGACAGGTTACGAATTCTAAATGGCCTTTGCCTTGATAAAGCACTTGTCTATTGCATTCAAAATCTTAAAGGCTATTTGTGTTTTGCACATCCTTGCAGGCAAGGCTAAGAAAACAAATAAATGAACTCTTGATACTGTGAACCTATGTGCTCTGTTTGCTGAAGCATAGGCTTCAGCACTAGTACAGCTTTG
>RJWM01042161.1:0-14514 GCA_004363535.1 Dasyprocta punctata | reverse complement strand
ACGAATTGCTGGGGGCTCAGCATGGAGCAAGTCAGGTAGCTGAAAACTCCAGAGGTCTCTCACAAGGGGCCCCTGCACTCGTAGGAGTTCTACCTCCACATCCCCAGGGTGACTCCACTAGGCTCACTGAAAGACTGGGGCCTGACTGTAGACCTGAAGAACCCTCCCTTTCCCCCCACCTTACCTCCCTACATCACTCAAGCCCAGGCAAGGGCGCTCCTCTTACTCAGTACAACATGTGCAGCTTCCAGACAGAAGGAAGGCAAAAGACACAGCAGAGACAGAGCAGGCATCGGAAGCAGATTCCCGGGACAGGGGTGATGGGATAATGAGAACAAGAACTTTTATAAGGTGTAACCTGAAAATACGATGACTTTAAATTTAAAAAACAATTATTGCAATAAAAGACACACCACCATGAAAAGACACACTCCTCAGAATCTTCTCCCTCGCTTCCAACAGCCATCCCATCGCTCGGTCCACTTCCCAAAGCAGCGAGTAAGCGTCTTTTAGTTGTGCTGTCGTGGCTGCCTCAATGTCCCAAATCAATTAAAAATGGTTCCTTTGCACGGTCATTCTAACCTTAGGGAAGAGGCAAAAGCTGCACAGTGCAGGACTAGCGAATACAGTGGACGAGGAGACCCTGTAATATTATTTGACGGAAACTGCTGCACCAGAAGTGATGCGTGACAGGGAGCACTGTCGCAGTGGAAGATGACACTGCCCACACAAAAGAGGACTTCCAGCACTGCTCCAGAAAGTGGCTAGGATTATGGGATGAGTATGGCTGAAGCGAGAGGGAGGATTTTGAGGGGGATTAAAGCAATGTGTCTTTTACTGTAATGTTTTCAAAATTTAAACATTCACCGTATTTTTTGTTGCCCCTTATAAAACAGACTAATAAGGGTAGGCTGTAATGGAGAAAGCAGACAACATTCAAAAAAGGATTGGTAATGGAAGCAGAGATGGAAACTCTAAGGAATAATCATAACTAATGCTAAACAACAATGGAGATTTAAAAAAAAATGCTTTCCTAGTACTTGGGAGGCTGAAACAGGAGGATTGTTGTGAGTTTGAGACCAGCCTGGGCTACAAAGTGAGTTCAAGGCCAGCCTGAACAGCATAGTAAAACCCTAACTCAGAAAATAAAGCCAGGGATCTAGCTCAGAGGCAGAAGCACCTGCCAAGAAAGCGTGAAGATGTGAGAAAGATAAACAGTAACAAAAAAAAAAAAAAAAAAAAAAAAAAGCTTAACAGCTAGGTACAGTGGCACACACCTGCAATCCCAGCATTCAGAAGGCTGAGGCAGGAGGACTGCAACTTCAAGGCCAGCCTGGGCTACATAGTGAGACCCCATCTCAAAAAACAAAAACAGAATATAACTATACCTAGCCATCTCATATGCATACCACAGAAAACCAAAAGTAAAGGGAAAAACTCTCAAGAGAAGCCAAAGGAAAAACACCTTAACTACAAAGGAAGCAAAATAAAAATGGCATCCACAATTTCCTCAGAAACCATGCAGCAAGAGAATGAAAAGCTAACACTGCTGAGCAAAGCCCTGGGACCTGGAATCAGTACCCTCTGAATCTCCCCGCCTGGAGTGAAGGGGTCAGCACGAGCAGACGTGCCCGAGGGGCTCCGCTGCCAGGGAACCTGGCTAGAACGACACTGAAAGAAGTTCCCGTAGGGAGACGGAAGTGATACGGGCCAGACACGCAGACCGCCATGGAAAGTGGAGCTCCAGAGGAGCCACAGGAAGGCCAGGTGAACGCCTGCCATGGGGCGGGGTGAACCACCAGATCCACTTGTCCAAAGCAGTAACAGCTGGGATGTGCCCAGGAGAATCGCTCCTGGAGGGGTGAAAAGCAGGAGCCGTGCCACCAGGGACGGGCGGGAGGGGCGAGGGACTCGGTGATTCGGAGGCCCCTGCACTCTCCGGAAAGTGGCACAGCGTTATTTAAAAGGGAACTTGGATCAGCTGTAAGCGTATACTGCAAACTCTCAAGCAACCACTAAAAAAAACTATGTTGATACGCTAAGAAAGGAGAAAAAAATGAAATCAAAAGGCAGAAAAGTGAAAGACAAAAATAGGAAAAAAGAACAAGGGGAATGAATAGAAAATAATAACAAGTACAGCAGATAATAATTCAACTACCAAGCCAGGCGTGATGGTACACACCTGTAATCCCAGCACTCAGGAGGCTGAGGCAGGAGGATTGCTGTGAGTTTGAGGTCAGCCTGAACTGCATGGCAAGACCAGTCTCAGAAAACCAAAATAATAATAATAATAATAATAATAATAATAATATTAATTTAACTATCTCGTCACTTTATGGCAACAATCTAAATGCACTAAGACATTATCAAAGTGCATCAAAAAATAAGACCCAATTCTATGTTGTCTACCAGAAGCCCACTTTTATATGCATATTAGTTTATGGACCATGCAAAGATTATTTATTTGCAAATGAAGATGTCAAGGTTGGGCTTTCCTACAAGAAAGAAGGCAACAGCCCAGGGTGTGAGGGGCGTGTGGATGGCACCAGGCCACAGGAAGGGCCGAGGAAGGTCAGGTAGCCGCTCGCTTCAAACCTGACCACACAGAGCGCTTCATCCCCTGCGCGGCCTTCACCTCATCCCAGTCCAGTTTGACGTCTGAAACCTCATCTTCCGGCTCGGGGTCCTCTCTCAGGGCCCCCCGGGGGGAGGCGACCACAATGGGCAGAGGGCCACATTCCTCCCGGAACTCTACCACATGCAGCCCCTTCTTATCGGCCAGCTGTTGATGGGTTTCCTGGCAAGAAATAAAGAATACCATTAAATTAAAAGCCATTATCAGTCAGTTCTGGGCAGTGTGTTTTGGAGCTAAACTACATTGATCTGTCATGGCTGGAATCATCTCAGCACTACCTCCCCAGCTGGAACTGCAATGAGGAATCCAAACTCCCTACTACGCGTTTTGCTGTGCCAAAAACTGAGTTCAAGTCTCGTCAAGCCCCTGGGTCTAAGTACTGATTTATAGGAAATACAAGGAAGAGAAGACATTAAGGACACAATTATTCATAATCTAAATAACGAACAAGATATTCGCAAAATAGGAGGACTATTCAAATCAATATTTAATTGGCACAGACCAGGAAATGCCACAGGACAAAAAAACCTGATTTCTTAAAAAAAAAAAAAAAAAAGAAAAGAAAAAAGAAAGCCAAGCATGGGGTGTGAGTGGGGCCTAGCACACACAGGGAAAGGGGAAAACCTGCAGAGTTAAAGGATGGAGCAGACACTCAGCACAGGTGGGCGGACTTTTTCTGCAACCAAAGTCAAACGAATTGCATAAAAATGTTTTTTAAAAGTCTGACAAATGTAGACATTTGTATGAACAGATTGGGTATTGGATGATACTAAGTTACTGCTAATTTTTTAGGAATACGAAGTATTAATGGATGAAATCAAATGATGTCACTTATGCAGGGAACCTGAAAACTGACCAGGGCTCTCTTGCATGGCAGGTACCCTGGGGACACCCCTTACCCAAGACTGACTGGAGGGGCTAACTTAGGAAACAGAATGGCTCTTTTAGTTTACAGTATATTTGGAACTGCAGTTAAGTATGTATTCTTTTCGTAATAAAATGTAGATTATAATTACTGACTTTAAAAAATACTGAATTTTGAAACTTAATAAAAACCATGAAGTCCCATACACCCATCAATGGATGAATGGATGAAGAATATGTGACATTTATAAACTGGGCGTGGTGGCGCACGCCTTTAATCTCAGCATTCAGGAGGCTGAGGTAGGTGGGCCGTTATGAGTTCGAGGCCGGCTTGGGCTACAACGCGAGCACAAGGCTGGCCTAAGCTACATAGTGTGATCCTGCCTCAAAAAACTAGGGCCGGGAGTTTGGCTCAGTGGCTTAAGTGCCTGCTTGGCAGCCGTGAGGTTGTGAGTTCGATCTCCAGTACCAACAAAAACAAAACAAAAAAAAAGAACAGGTGACATTTATACTCAGTGGCATACTCGGCATGACTAGGAAAACCTGAGTCATGTGTAGGAAAATGGATGCAGCCGCAGACCATACTATCAAGTGAAGCAGACACACAAACTTAAGTATCACATAAATTCTCTTATATGAGAAACCCAAAATATAAAGTACAGATCCAAATAAAAAATAACAGGAAACAGGGAAACAGCTCTTTTGTAAAAAGGGAGGGAACCAAGAGACGGAAGGAAAAGGGAGGAAAGGAAGGGAAGGGGAGGAAAACAGAATCAAGGTGTGCTGGGCACATGGACCACCCTCCCACGAGGAACGTAATCACCATGTACTGCAAACGTGTACTTTAAAAAAAACCGAGGTATTTCTTGAAAAGTCAGCTATCATCGACTCTTTGCTGGCTCTGACTAACCTGACGGCCACAGGCAGCAAAGCATGCCCAGGTGGCCCCTGGACACTGGGGCCTAAAACAAGGACCAGAGCCC
The DNA here is from genome assembly GCA_004363535.1 of Dasyprocta punctata. Taxonomy (NCBI): domain Eukaryota; kingdom Metazoa; phylum Chordata; class Mammalia; order Rodentia; family Dasyproctidae; genus Dasyprocta; species Dasyprocta punctata. The sequence continues at coordinate 10,032 of RJWM01042161.1, read as the reverse complement.
CTGCCCTGTGCCCCAGGGCGGTTACCTGGTTGGAGAGGCCCCGGAAGACGCCGCAGGTGAGGTTGACCATGTTGACCGAGCCAGACACCTTGGCGTACATGTCCTTGATGCCAATGAGCCGGCAGATGGTGATGATGGCCCGGTGGCAGCGCAGGCCGTAACCTAGGGAAGAGGCAAGGCTGTCACGCGCGCTGCTGGCGTCCAGAGGGATCTGGCTCTGGATCTGGGGAAGGGCGTTTGAGCTTCCCCACCGCCCACTGGAGGACCCTGACCGACTCGGTGAGTTTCCAAGGTGGCCCTCACGTCTGCAGGGTGCTGTGAGGGTACACGAAGTAGCTACGCGCATCACTTAAACACGGGGGCCAAAACCCGGGCTGCTGTGAGACAACCAGGTGCCCAAAAATCCCTGACACCCACTCCCACGCTGGGGCTCCAGGGACACATCTGTCCCACCCTCCTTGAGCGTCCAGACACACTGAGCGGAGAGGCCCACTGCCCCCTAATCCAACCCTCCTGCGGGCTTCGCTGACACCCTCCAGGCCCCCGGCCACGCCCACTCCCCGCCTCCCAGGCCTCTGCACCTTGGAACCACCCCGCTCTGGCCATCTCATCCTCCTGTCGTCCTTTCCAGGACAGCTGTAAAAACATATGCCAAACACGATTTGCAACTAAAACCCCTCATTTCCCACTGTTCCCTGAATTAAAACAAAATGGAAATGAGAGACTCATTCCAGAGTCTGCAGAGGCGTCCAGGCCCCAGCCCTGCAGTTTGCTGACCTCACCTGTGCACGCCGTCCTCGCACCGCGGGTCCCGTTCTCCCGGGGCGCGTCCTTTGCCCCCACCCCTTCAGGGCTGCGCTCCGACCACACTGCTGGCCGGCCCTACCGTGGCGCTCCGACCACGCCGTTCACACACTCCGTGACACCCCTTACCCAAGGTGTCCCCTCAGTGGCACGCAGCACCGCGAGGGCCGAGACAGTTCATTCACTACACAGTCCCCAGAGCCCAGGTCCAGGCCTGGGCGGAGCACGTGGTGGGGAGGGAGCGCTCAGACACTGTGATCTGCCAGGCGAGAAGCTGGGCACACACCTGCCTGCTCCACGCTAACGACCTGCTCTGGAAAGTGCGTATTACTGGCTCGCCGGCTTCTGACCATTCCCGGGAACCTAGCACCTGCGTGCCAAACTCCATCTGGATGGAAGTGTGTAACACAGCCTCACCTAGATCACCCCTACTTCAGAGAGCGAGCTGACCATGGACTCCTCAGCCATGCCGCATCAGGCGCGAGCCGGACGGCAGCGGGTGCTGAAGGCAGCTTAGCTCGGCTCCTCGTCCCTCTGCGGCCCTGTGTGAGCACCACACGTCCTCGGACAGAGACGTACAGATGCACGCGCCCACAGAGGCCCGACGGGGAGCAGAGGCAGGCTCCAGAAGGTGCTGCGGGCTGACCCTTCCCCTGCCCATGCTGGACGACCGGGGCAGGAGCCTCCCTCCGCACTGCCGGCATGGCAGAGCTGATGGGATCAACGGAGGTACACCCTGGACCCAGCCGGGGCCACGGCAGACGCTCCACAAGCAGCAGCCACCGCTTTGCGCACACACAACTCCATGTCACAGCAGTCACAGTCCTGCAGTGATCACCTGACTGCACTGTGCAAACTGCCAGGCGGGGACTGAACCCAAACACAGTCGGGTAATAGAAGTTCAATCAGTGCACGTGTGTCTGCGTGTTTCTGTGGGAAATTCTTCGCCACACTGGGTGAAGAACCGAATGCTGTCCTGCAGTCTAGGTACAAGCGTTCTGTGGGATCTTGCATTTCTGGTTTGCTTTGGGAGATTTATGCTGCATAAAACTCTACCATAGGCCAGTACTTCGGAGGCTGAGGCAGGAGGACTGCTGAAAGTTCGTGAAAGTTCAAGGCCAAACTGGGCTACATAGTGAGTTCAAGGACAGCTTGGATAGTGAGACCCTGTCTCAAAAAACAAAATAAAACAAAACAAAACAAAAACAAACTCTGCCATTCACACAAGACATGCAAACGTCTTTCTGCCTTTCCTCAACCCAGTTTTCTCATCTGGCGCCCCTTCTGGGATGACATTACCATCTCCTCACAGAAATAGTAATGCACAGAAACACAGCTCAGGAAATGCCTATGAAGCACCATACTGTTTTAGCTTCAAAAACAAGATACCAAGGCTTACTACGCCGGTAATGCTTTAAACTACATAAAAACCCCAAAAATACAGCTTTGATTAAAACACAAACAATTCAATTAAATTAAAATTGTAAGAGGCTTGCTGTTGCTGTTGTTATTTGCTGATACGATGCTGGGGAGTGAACCCTCTTAAATTGTAGCAGTCTCTGAAAAAGCAATCAGTTATAAATGTGTCTAAATCAACACTGCCCAACAAAAATATGATATAAATTAGAAACAGAAGTCATATATGTAACTTTAGACTTCTTGTAGTGTACTTTTAAGTTCTGAAAAATAAAATTAACTTTAGCGATGTATTTTATTAAGCCAACATGTCCAAACATTGTCATTTTAAAATGTATCACCTACAATAATACTGGTGAGTTAATTCACATTCTTTGCTTCAGACCAAGTCTCTGAGTCTGGCGTGCACTCAACACTTAGATATCGAGGGCCACATTTTTGGTGCTAAGTCGCCCCACTGGCTGCTAATTACCGCATGGAACAGCACAGTTCCAACCTTGACACCTGAGCACTCAACTCAACACTGTTCACTAACACAACGAGCGGGCTTTGCCAGGCTTTTGAATGATCAAGGATGGCTTCAAAGCAGAAGGAAGCGCTGGTGCCTTAACACAATCAGCACTGGCGTTGGCTTTTCTCTCTTCATCCATTTCTGTGCCAGAGCTCTAGCAGAGTTGTATTAGCAGCTCGGACATGAATTTTAAATGTCTTGCCTCTCTGACCCAAGTTTCTCAGGTTTACATAACTTGAGATACATGAAATCATGTTTTACTATAGAACTGCACAAGAAACATGAATCTGAATGTTTAAGAATCCTACACCCAGAGTCCCCTGGGTGTGAGCAACTCTGCCCACCTGCTCATCCCCAACATAGCAAGGGCCGCCCCTGCATCCCTGGGACTTTCGTCAGGAGAGGTCCTGGCCTGTGCTCCACATGTGTCATGAGGGCTGACGGTGTGTCACATGTGCTCACCAGGCATGGGCCTCCGCGTCCCAACCCAGGGACCAAAAAGATCCTCAAAGAGAATACTTGGTGATAAGTGATGGGAACCAAATGCGCTACAAAAACAGCAACTTTTGTGGGGGCGGGGAGGTGCTGCGAATCAAACTCAGGACCTTGCACTTGCCAGGCTGGCACTGTGCCGCTGAGCTATATCCCCAGCCAGAAACAGCAACTTCCAACAGCCTCCAATGACACTAATAGCAACGAGCTCTCAGAGAAATCGCGCCTCCCACTCAGCCCAAGCCAATTGCTCCCTCACCGCTCTCCTCCCCGCTTCCCGCCTGCCCGGCCTGAATGCCCCCCGCTGCTCCAAGAGCCTCGTCCTCCCTCAGCCTCGGTGAGCTCTTTCCACGCCGGTGCTGCCCGACAAGCTCAAGGCAAGAGAAGCAAAAACCCGAGGGCAGGACGGGAACACTGTCATTTTCCGCCTTCTCTTCAACTAATGGCTAGAGTTTCTTAGTTACCTCTGGGTTGTTTCTTCATCTTGATATGCGTCCTTTTATATCTTAATGAAATGTCATGGAATACTGGAGAATAAAAACATAAACACAAGGGTTAGGATCATGGCCCTGAGGTCTCTTGAAATAAAATAGAGCACTGCAGACCACCCTGGACAGTCACCACGGTGGCCACGATGACCACGGTGACCTTGCTGGTGTTACAGATCTCCCCAGGACACCAAGTCTGTTCCCACCTATCAGGGGAACACACAGCTGCCCAGAGACCCCCACCACACGCACTTCGAGTTCCAGCAGAAAAGCAATACTCACTCGTGTGGCCTTCATATCGTTCTATGTAACGCAAATAGTGAATCGCCTTGTTCTTTGCCTGAAGAAAGGAACGCAAACATCTTCCTCAATCTCTCTTTGAATGTCAAAAACACGTTTCATAAAGTATTTTATTATAAAACAGTTCACCTATGCAAACGCTTTTGCGTGTACTTCTAAAAGATAAGGACTTACAAAAAACAACCCCAGTAGCACTCTCACACTTAATTTAAGAATTCCTTGGCATCTTTGAACATTCTGTCAGTATTCAAACTGCCACAGCTGCCTCATACTTTTTTTTTTTTTGGTACCAGGGATGCAACTCACGACCTCGTGCTTGCCAGGCAGGCACTTACGCCGCTGAGCTAAATCCCCGGCCCCAGCTGCCTCAGACTTTGGGGAAGCAATCACAAGCCTGGCAACAGCACTGCAAAGAACAAAGATACTTCAGAAATGCCTTGTTCATTTTTTTTTTTATTTTTGGCGGTGAACGCAGGGCCTTGGCATGGAGTTATATCCCCAACCTTTTTCTTATTTTGAGACAGGGTCTTGCTAATTGCTAAATTACCCAGTCTGGTCTTGAACTTCTGATCTTCCTGCCTCAACCTCCCAGAGTGCTGAAATTACAGGTGTGCACCACCGTCTAGCTTGACATGGCTTTTGATAAGCTTTGACGGATTCAGGAGGAAGTTCTGGGATAAATTACTATTTTCTTGTGGAGCCCTCACTATCTTCACTGCATGTTAACAAAGAAAAAAACTGTACATACTTTCCTGAAAGCATCCATCCGATCAGCGGCTTTCCCAAGGGCAAAACCTTTAAAAGAAAAAACAAAAATATGAAAGGGGAAATAACTCTGGCACATTACTTGCCCTTGACACACTCCCCGACTGAGCTCCCGCAGTACCTTCCAGAACCATACCTTTTCACACCCACAGAAAACCTGCTGTCCACACCCAACGACCTGCACAAGACTACAGACTTACTCATCTGTTTTGAGGCATTCCAGAAATTCTACATTTGGATAGATTTATGAAATCTGAGGTGGATGCATAACACTGCTTTTCATAAATAGCTAATGAAATGAAATGCACTTAATTTTTAAAAATTAACTGATGCATGCCTGTAATCCCATTTCTTGGAAGGCTGAGGCAGGAGGATCACTGCAAGTTTGAGGCCAGCCTGAACTGAAGAGTGAGACCATGTCTCAAAGCAAAACAAAACAAGTAAACAAACAAAAAAAAAACTATGCTCTAAATTAATATTGCAAAGTGTTTTTGGGGGGGTGCTTATGGAAACCAGATTAAAATAATCAGAAATCATGGTAAAAAAATACACTTCTATAGAGTAAAACCATGATTTAACCAAAAGACAAAATCAATGGCTCTTCAGTTTGTAAGTGCTTCATCCCATGGAAACTCAAGCCAAGAGATGCTTCCCGTATCACACTGAAAAACGGTAAACTCTGATATCCAGGGTAAGGATGTGGTGTATAAAAGACACTAATTAATGCAGCCTCTAGGAGGGAAACCTGGAAATACCCATCAACATTTAAAAGTACTGGGCAGCAATTTCATTGCAAGAATTTTTCCCTACTGCTCTACTTGCGAAAGTACGGCAAACATGCACAAGAAGCTCTTTTTTTTTTTTTAATATATGGCAAAAATCTGGAAATAACATAAATATTCAGCAACAGAAAAAAGATTACATGAACTATACAGTGCAACCCTGACTCAAAAAAAATAGGGCCGTGAGTTTGGCTCAGTGGCCTAAGCACCTGCTTGGCAGGTGCGAGGTTGTGAGTTCAATTCCTGGTGCTGACAAAAAAAAGAAAAAGAAAAAAGATTACAAAAATTATGTTACCCTGTATAAATGGAAGACAGTGGAGCCAGTACAAAGAATGCAAGGGGATTTGCTGACACTAATATGAGGTCTCTGGGTTAACACTAAGAAAGAAAAGCACATGCAAAAGTTTACTGCTGCGCTATGAACTCTGGGCTTTAAAAAAAAAAAAAGATAAAGGATCAGAATAGAAATGCAGAATTTCTGGTGAGACAGTTTTGAAGTGAGACACCAAGAAACTATTAAGTATGGTTTCGGTTTTTTTTAATTTTTGGGACACAGTCTTACTATATTGCCCAGACTAGGCTCAAACTTGCAATCCTCCTGCCTCAGCCTCCCAGAACGCTGGGATTAGACATGTGCTACCGAACCTGACTTTCAAACATGGTATGTTACAGCAACATACCAGCTACATACATTACTTCCGCTTCGTGCCAGCATTGGTTAACTGGTTGTTTTCCAGTTTTTCCCCTTCAATATGCATGCATAATTTCAAACACACTTCATAGAATTTGTACGACAAAGTATAGAGAAGAAAATGTACATGATTAGCAAACCTACCAACTGCAGTAAACGTTATTAACCTTTCCAGAGTATAGTCTTCGAATCTTTTAAAAAATCGAGATGACATTATACAGTATTACATACATATATATACTTTTAGCATTGCTGCACAGTAACTTTCTGTAGCACTTTAATGACTGCAGACAGTAACTCTCTACAGTGTACCATTGTGGACCCATGGCTGTATTGGATATTTTTCCCTCTAGTTTTTCACTATTAATATAACAATGTCTCAGGTCTTTTAAAATCTCTACCGTCCTCAGAGGAAAAAGTAGATGCAGGAAGAGTCATTTTTTCTTTTTCTCTAAAGGGCTTACAAACTGCAAGGTTTGTGGGCTTGTGGGAAAAAGTCAGGCCAGGAGCAGGGACCCATGGTCCCCAGCAGGGCCCAGGCCACCACTGCCACCATGGCCAGCGCTGTGTGCGAAGTCACACCCCACTCACCTGCAGCTCCTTTTCCATTCCCCACAGCGACCAGGACACGGATCGATTTCTTTCTTCCCTCTTTTGCTGTCATATTGAAAACATTTCTGACCTAAAGGACACAATAAGTCACCAAAAATAGGCCTTAAGAAGGTTCTAGAAGGCCAGGGATAAAGCTCAAGCACCTGCATGGCAAGCGCGAGGTCCTAAGTTTGATTCCCAGTACAAAAGAAAAAAAGAAGGTTCTGGAACAGGGGACTGCCAGGACCTGCCCAGCTCACTCAGGTGGCCACATCGCCCTCTTATTGCACTAACAAAAGCGACAAGTGCTGTCCAAACAAACCTCCCTTCAGGGTGAGTCCGCAGGAACAGGATGGAAATAAAACTTTCTCTTCCTCTTTCGCAGGGTTATAGAAGCGGTAACCCCTAAAGGAACCTGTAACTGTGCAACTCAATATAGCCTACTGTAATGCATAGAACACAGGAAAGAAAAAAGTGGTGGGCTAAGCTCTGAAATAGTTTACCACTGATTGTAAACCCTATGCCATTATCGGAGACACTCAAGTATCTTAGAAATAATGAAATGCAGCACACAAAAATAACAGTACAGGCCTGGCGCTCTACATTAAGCAGTAGAACTAACTGAGAATAGAAAATTTAGAAATACCTGCTTATTATGAATATAGGAAAATAACCATTTTTTTAAAACGCATTTTAAAGGCCAGGAACTATGAAACTGCTAAATAAACTGCTTGCATAGTAGCTGGCTCTCTAGCTCACGGTGACCCCTTTCCTATACAATGGAAATGGAGGAAAGGAGAGGTTGAGTCCACTGTTGTGGATAATCTTACAGGAAATCACATACATACACAATAATTTTACAAAGGGAGTAACTTTTAAAGGCTAGAATCTGGGATACCAATGTAAATACTTGTGCTATTTTAAATTCCATAATGTAACATACTGAAAAAAGAATATATATGGAGAGGTGTTATCACAACTCAATAAATGATTATTCCATGTGCTATTAAACACGGACTAAGTATGCAGTCCTGCTCAAAGGAACAATGACTATTTGAGAGAAAGCTCTGGAAAGAGTGCTTAATGTTTACCTGGCACAGGCTTTGGTTTCCAGAGACCATTTCCCCATCACAACTGACACTCACTGTAACTCCGAGCCTTCAGGCCACCTCCTTTCCCCAATCTCTGCACCCGGAATTGAGTGCTAGCTACAATTGGGTCACAGCTCCGGGACAGACTAATGCTACATTAGCTCACAGAAGGAGGAAATGTAAACTCGGCTGTTAACCATACCAGTCAAGCTGCCTTGACAATTTGACAGCCCCCTTGAAAGGGCGGTCGTTAGGCCTGCCGGTATCAAGGAATGGAAATGAGAGTTTATTTCCTCACCCAAGTCAGCTCAGCCTGTGTGAAATCATCATGCGTCTAAGGCGGTTCCTGCCGGTTCCTCCTCCTACCCCTACCCCGTCCACCCAACCTTTCCAAAGGTGTAACCGGTACTTAATTTGACGTGCCTACCTCTAGTATCCTGGTATCAAAATCCTCGTATGTTTCTACAAGAAGAAATGAAACAAGCACATGGATAAGTGCGTCTATCCCGTTCATGTAAGAAGCATTTTCAACGCTGGTGTCGTAACACCTTTTTTTTTTTTTTTTGGTCTTTTTGAGACAGGGTCTTACTGTGCAGCTCAGGCTGGCCTTGAGCTCACTTTATAGCCCAGGCTGGTCTCAAACTCGCAACAATCCTCCTGTCTCAGCCTCCCGAATGCTGGGATTACAGGCGTGCACCACCACGCCCGGCTTGGAACAGACTTTTAAACGAGAAACTCAGTTCTTCTGTGCCACTCCACAGGCCGTGCCTGTCCCCCAGCATCAGCAGTCTGCTGGACACCGAGCTCACACACTGGGTCGCTCAGCCCCACCTGGGTCCACACCCCTCTCAGCTCTCTCTCTCCTCGGCTCCCGGGACAAGGGTTCTGCAGCTCCTCCACCCCTCCGGGCCCTCGGCCACTGCTTTGCTTATTCTCTCCGTCTTCACGGCCTCCTCCCCTTGAGCAAGACACTAACAGCCACCGCGTCAACTGAATGTCCTCCACTCCCACATCCTTTTCTGTCTCCCCCACTCTCCAGGCCAGAATCGAGGCGCTGCTGGGGAGAAGTCAAAGCGCGGCTGAAGGCAACACTCCCATCTCCCACCCGCCTACTCCTCCCCGCCGCCCACCAGCCTTTCCTGTTCTTTGAGTTCCTCTCTGCTCACAACTCCAACCATTTCAAATACTCTCTATGGTCTTTCATTTAAAAAAAAAAAAAAACTTTCTACTACAGGAAATTTCAACTACACTAAAATAAGACAACAAAACAAAAGCTTACACACCCATCAGTCCGCTTCGACTCCTGGCCAATCATCTCTCCTCTGAAAGCTCAACCCCCACTCCGCGGGATAATTCTGAGCTGTCAGCGTGGGCCACCTCACCTCTGCACGGAGAAACGGCTGTCGGATGCCCCCTGCCCCCTGCCAGCCACGCAGGCTCCCCGACACTAGCCTGCCCTTGCCTCTGTTGGACCTAGACTCTTGGCCTGGGCCCCCTTCGGGGCTTGGTCCCTGGCTCCCCATCCATCGCCTCTGAGCGCGCCTGCCTCAGCCTCTCCCTGCCGCCTTAAGCCAACACTGCCGGGGACGCAGCCAGACTCCTGTCCGCTTCCTCCCGGCATCCTCCCTGGCAAGCACAAGATCTTCAGATGAGTGTCACCGACCGTGCGCTCAGGGGGCGGAGGAGGGGCTCTGCTCTCTAATTTGGGCTAAGTATTACTGATTCTTGCCTTCTGTGTGTTTTTATGAGGCATAATGAGTGACAACTGTCTGGCTTGATGGCTTCTGTTTCTGAAACTGCATTCACAGGTCCCACAGCTCCCTGGGAACCCCTGGGGCCACCCACGCGCGGGAAACTCAGCGCCCACGCACATGCCCAAGACCCACATCGCCACGTCACACGGGAAGTTATGCGCCAGTCCCTTGCAGCAAAAGGCAATCTGAACCAGCAGGGAAACAGAACTGTTTCAAAACACATTCTAGAGCGACACGTCCCCTCTCGGTCACCAAGGCGAGCACACCCAGGCCTCGGCTACCTCCATTGGGGCCGGGGTCGGGGGGCCCCAGGCTGACGCCGCCCCACGTGTTGCCGCTCCAGCCGC
>RJWM01042160.1:0-14653 GCA_004363535.1 Dasyprocta punctata | reverse complement strand
CCTGCCTCAATTTCCCTGAGTGTTGGGATTACAGATGTGTACCAGCATGTCTGGCTTCAAAAAGATTTCAGAATCAAACTGTATAGGTAAACAACAAATACAAAAATCCACATTGACTAAGATAATAAAGGAAGGGAAAAAAGACCAACTCTCTTGTTAGCTTGCTGCCCCCACCTGCTGGCCTCCTGTTGGGGGATAATGCACCACTGGAAGGACATCTGTGTTCTCCTAGCCCCAGAGTGGGACCCCCCACATGGCTCCCAGTGCTCAGAATGCAAAGCCTGAACTGACTCACCCAGAGAACAGAAAAGAGAAGTGAAAGAATTTATGAATGCTGAAAACCAATCTGTTGTTTTCAGTTTTCTTTTTCAATTTTCCAAATTTCTCAATTCTCAAGGGGATGTAGTAGAGGTGACTTGAGGAGCTGGGCAGACAGAATCAAGACCCAAAGGGCCAGAGGAACATGCAGTCCAGGGAAGGGGAGCAGGAAACCAGTGCCCAAAAGTCCACAGAAGACAGAGCACTGTGAGCTCACACAAATGAAAGAGGGCAGGCTCAGCAGCACAGAACCCACCTGGCAAGCACGAGGTCCTGAGTTCAATTCCCAGTACCAAAAGGCAGGGGGAAGAAAAGTGTCTCTGACCAAAGTGGACCCAAGTCATTTCTAGGTGAAGTAACATCGTCTATCTTTGCCTCTTCTACTGCAGAGAACACAGTGAGAGGGGAAAGGAAAAGCAAGAATTTCCAAGCTTCTTTCCAGCCTGGAGGTTGACCCATGACTTTGACTGGACAAAGTTAGGCCGAAGCCTCTGTAGACAAGGCAGGAGAGAGCCAACCATTCTATATTAGATAGAAGGGAGAATGTCATTAGTGTTTTTGAAAGCAGTGAGAGAGGAAAGAACGAAGTCTCCAGGCAACTGAGGCCAAAGGCAGGAGCCAAATCAATGAAAACAACCAACCTTTTGAAGCGGGGAAGAGTTTTTAAAACCTGACCCCAGAATACTCAGACACTCTTCCCATTGAGAGCTGGGATCTTCGTTCCCATTCCTTGGATCTGGAGTCTGTGTCTGCTCAACCAATAGGATCGACAGAAGTGAGGTGACCACCATGGGGCCTCAACCAGACCTGGCACTCAGTACCCTCACCTCTCCTCCTACCCGCCCTCCTCTCCCACCCCTTCCCTCTCCTCTCCCACCCCTTCCCTCTCCTCTCCCCACCCCTTGCTCCTGTCGGTTCAGAGCTGACCCACCTCCCACACTAGCCCTTGTCCTGTGAGTCATACGGTACCAAATAGACCCAAATGACTACTCTGACTCCCTCAGTAAAAACGATACACTCCAGTGTTCCTCTGATGACTGGTGGCAGGATTGGGACTGACTAGTGGTGGTTCAGAGAAAGTCCCTTCCACACCAGAGGACCTGCCCCTGTCTGCTACAGAAAAGCCCTCTGTCACAGTGTCACATGCTGGCTGCTGTGACACGCAGCCACAGAGGTCTCATCTCCCAGAGTCTTTATTCAAGTCTGTTTTCATTGCTGCAATTCATACAGGAACTTTAGGAGAGAAGGGTTGTCCATGACCAGGTTAGAACTGGGCTCTCCTGGGCCCTCCTTCCTAACATTACCCAAGACACCGTGAAGCCCACTGTGGTTTCTGACTCACAAAAGCCACTTCCTGTCCCTCCCAGGCCACTGGGGCAGTGAGAGAGGCCTCTGTGAAGCCAGGCATCTTCTACGTGACGGACATCTTGCCACAAGCTGGCAGAATTCATTGCACATGTTTCTCAGGTACTGGTGACTGCAAGGAACGTCCCATCATAGCTTGTTTTTGCCTCCAGCTGAAATCCCTCAGCTCCCAAAGCAGCAAAGTCTCACAGCGCTGGTTCATGAACTTTAAAGATTTAACAAAATGCCTGAGCTGCCTGTGACTGTAATTCAGTCAGTCTGAGGCCTGGGCCCCCAGTGCCTCCAGACTTTCCCTAGCACCCTCTCTGGACACCCCTGTGGGGTCAGTGGACCCTACCTTGAGAAACATTCCCTTCCTTGGGAATCCCAGCTATTAGAGCTGCGAACTGATGAATCTTCCAAAGTAGGCTGCCTGGACTCCTGTTTGTCTTTCCCTTCAGAACTCCATCCTGGTCCAAACAGACACCCAGGGCAGGTCTCTCCTAGGCAAAGCTTGCATCAACTCCCAACTTCCGTCTTCCTCTGAGGAAGCCAGGTTTCCGCCACTGGAGGAGGCCGGACTATGGTAGTGAATTGCAGAAAGCTGATAGCCACACCAGACCCAAGTGTGCCGTGGATTCATCAGTGAGCAGACAAAAAGGAATGAGGACTCTTGTTCTCCAGTGCTCAGCAGAGGGAGCACAGCCTAAGTGCTGAGATCAAAAGGTCTCTGCAAGGAGCACTTGGCTGGAAGAGAAGGCATTCTGCTTGACTCAGAATCCCTTCTGCTTGGACCGGACCCGCCCGGTCCCAGTAACCACTCTGCCTTTCTGGTCTCTGGCTCGTGGATGGCCACAAGGCCAGTTTGGACCAGTGAGCTATAACAACAGGTTTCCCAACAGATCCTATGCAGAACAAGCCAGACTTCCTCTCCCTGTAGCCCTCAGCAAGGCAATGTGTCACTGGTCGCTGCCAGAAGCATCTCATGACCCTCGAGATGAGGTCAGTGCTGTGGCCTCAGAGCAAAAGGATGGAAAGTACCCAAGGCCTGGAGACAGAGTACTGCCATCAAAATCAATCAGTCCTGAAGTCTGACAGCCCCATGTGAGTCAAGGTATTTGCTAATTTGTAGCTAAATGTGTTAATCTGAAAAATCCACAGAATTCAGTATGTGGACAGAAAAGACTTTGGAAGAAATAGGGGGGAAAAAAATACCATCAGTTTAAGAAGTAGGTTTTGAAAGGAGTAAAACTGTCTCCATTTGCAGACAATATGATCTTATCTTATAGGTAATTCTGAAGATGCCACCAGAAAACATCAATAAGCTTGGAACTTATCGATAAATATAGGAAAACTTCAGGATGCATAATCAATATACAAAGTCAGATGCATAATCAATATACAAAGTCAGTTGCATAATCAATATACAAAGTTGGTTGCATTTCTAGATATAGTACTAAACAACAAACTGTTTGAAAAAGAAATTAAGAAAGCATGTCCACTTACAACAGTATCCAAAATAAAATAGTTGTAGTTGGGTGTGGTAGCATATGCCTACAATCCCAGCACTTGGGAGGCTGAGGCAGCAGGATTGTTATGAGTTTGAGACCAGCCTGGGTTATAAAAGTGTACTCAAGGCCAGCGTGAATTGCATAGTAAGACTCTGTCTCCAAAAAAAAGACAAAAAAAGACCAAAAAAATAAAATAAAATAGTTGAAAATGAATTTAATTAAGGCGGTGTTACGGTTTGTATTGCTGTGGCCCCACCAAGTCTCATGTAATCATGGCATAGACATGGCTGAGTCTAGTGTTCCTGACTGGTTCGTTGTCCAGCACTGGGCTTGATGCTGTGAGTGCTGCACCTGCCCAGGGGCAGAGCCGACATACAGTATGAGGGCAGGAAGAAGGCGTGTCTTCTTTCCTGCTGGTTCACACCTTGCTATTTGCAGCTGCCATCAATGGCTGCCACCCTGCCTTGCAGCAGCTGAGTATGGACTGAAACCCCCAAGAACTGTAAGAAGCAGACCCTCTTTTAGTAAGAGCGAGATCTTGTAGACAACAAACAAATATCAGAAACTTCTCAGAGCCATAGCTGAGCCGCTTATTCTGCAGATTTCCAGCAGCTACAAGAAGCAAGGATCCACACCAAACATAGTACAGCAAGCCTGGAAGGCTGAAGCAGGAAGATCGTTGAGAGAATTCGAGGCCAACCTGAGCTACATAGTGGGACCCTGTCTCTAAATAAATAAATAATCGGTGGCCAAAAACACCAGGGTCGGTCAGCCTGAGCAAGCTTTCTGCTTCCTGGCCCACCCAGCCATGCCCCTGGCCTGCGTGCCGTTGTGACACAGGAGGCGACACTTGCTTGGATTAACAGAAAACAAAACAAAACAAAACACAAGGAACTCCGCCACCACCGCCGCAAGAGAAGCAATTCTGGCCGTCCCTCCCTCTCTGGATACTCGGGAAGCCACCCCGCCCGGTGGGTTGGCATCTGTGTCACTCTTGGTGCGGGTGAGAACTTGGCCATGGGTCCAGTTGTCAAAGAGCTTCCTCCAATCCCAAAGACCAAAGCGGTGGAGAAGTTCGCGGGCTCGCCATCTGTCCCTCCTGGGGCTTTTATCCACCCCGGGAGAGAAATTTGCATCCCAAGGGAGGAGACTAGATAGAAGTCAGCACGCGTTCAGATGAACTTTGTCCCACAGTCATCTCCATCCAAAGACCTATTCACCTTTCCAAAAACGTCATCTGCTCGCCCCCAACCACAGGAGGGTAGATAAGCCCCTAACTCTCACTGGTTTGTGGTAGTTGTTTTTCTTTCCTGCGATCCCCCTCCCCACACAGTGCAAGTGATACATTTACACACCATTTCTGGCAATAAAAGGCATGGCCTTCTCCAACTCTCAGGGATTTTCCTGCCTCAGCCTCGCGAGTGCTAGGATCGCAGGCACGCACCACCACTCCTGGCTGTTCATTTCTTCCATAGATTCAGCCAGGGGACCCCGCCCCATTTCCCTTCCCTCACACCTGCCAGGGATCCCCTCCCAGTCTGCTGACCCCCACCACCGGCCACACACACACACACACACACACACACACACACACACACACACTCATGCCCCAGGACCTCCACAGTTAGCAACCAGGCGTCAGGGGTCTCTGGCGTCGCGGCAGTTTTCAACAAATAGGGCTGGTCAGTAGGCGCTCACAGAGCAGAATGAAAGTAAGGACCCACAGCGGGGTTTCTTCTTACTTCTCAAATTAGAAAGTAAAACTTCAGTGGAAATTTGCATAGTTCCGTTTGGTTCTTTCCCTCCAGAATTTCAGTACCCTTTTCCTCCTACGCGCCTCCAAAGGCTCCCAATGTCTACACTGCCCTCTGATGGCAGTACATGATCATTGCAGGTCCCCTGCGGTATTACGGATGGATTGAGTAACTCATCTGAAATGCTGGTGACCAGACGTATTTCAGATATCTGGTTTTCTTAGCTTATGCTTCCCTTAATTAAGAAAATATATTGCTTATAACTGGCTTCAAGGACTTCTGGCTGGGGTGAAGCTTGCTCTGCCTGCTCCTCTTGAACCACCTCCCCTCACCCCCAGGACATTCCTATGTTATGACAAACAATTCCTTTTAAGCAAATGTATTTAGAGTTAGTTTACCTAGCAATATATGACTTAATTCAATCTACGTAACCAATCAGGTAATGCCCTGTACTTCCTGCTTGTAAACTGTGTTTAAACTGAACCAAAACTGCCTCGGTGCTGGTGATTTGGAACTGAGATTCCCCTTAGCCCACTAGTATAACAAACAGTTGCCTTCTAGATTCCTCCTGCAAATTTTCTTCCATTCAGTTTGATTTTGTTTTTTCTGTAACAATCCCAGACAAAAATCATTCATACTGTTAAGGACAAGAAACATTGGCAAAGCTTTCAGACAAGAATGTTTACATATTATTACCAGTTTTCTGCAAGTTAGCCTCTACCTTTTAGATTTATAAAATACCCAGAACAATAAAGGTCAAAGTCCCATAGCAAGCATGCACTGAAGGAAAACCCAGCAATTTTTTTATTTTTCTGAGGATGTAAAAAATAAAGTGTGCCCTCTTATATAATATAGTTCTGGAAACTTTAGTCATGGCAGTTAGAAAAGAGAAAGAAATAAAAGGAATAAGGATAGGAAAGGAAGAAGCTAAATTATCATTACTTGTGGATGACATAATACTCTACATAGGAACTCCACCAAAAGACATCTGGATTTAATAATCAAATTCAGTACCATAGCTGGATACAAAGTCAACACTCAGAACACAATAGCATTCCTGTACACAGATAACAAACTCACTGAGAGAGAGATTAGAGAAACCATCGCTTTCAAAATAGTATCCAAAAAATGGAATACTTAGGAATCAACCACCAAAAGACATCTGGATTTAATAACCAAATTCAGTATCACAGCTGGAACTCCACCAAAACACACCTGGATTTAATAACCAAATTCAGTCCTGTAGCTCCACCAAAAGAACTCCACTAAAAGACATCTGGTTTTAATAACCAAATTCAGTACCATAGCCAGATTCAAAGTCAACACTCAAAACGCAATAGCATTCCTGTACACAGATAACAAACTCACTGAGAGAGAAATTAGAGAAACCACACCTTTCAAAATAGCATCCAAAAAATGGAATACTTAGGAATCAACCTAATGAAGGAAATAAAACACTATACTTCACTGAAAAAAGAGATCAAAGAGGATATCAGAAAATGGAAAGCTATCCCTTGCTGTTGGGTAGGAAGAACCAATATAGCGAAAATACCATATTCCCAAAATTGTTGTACTGATTTAATACAGTCCCAATCAAAATACCAACAGCATACCTCACAGAATGAGAGAAAACAGTCCTAAAATATGTTTGGAACCAGAAGAGACCTGAAACAGCAAAAGAAGTTCTGGGGCGGGGGGGCTGGGGATATAGCTCAATGGCACAAGTGACTGCC
Source organism: Dasyprocta punctata (assembly GCA_004363535.1). Taxonomy (NCBI): domain Eukaryota; kingdom Metazoa; phylum Chordata; class Mammalia; order Rodentia; family Dasyproctidae; genus Dasyprocta; species Dasyprocta punctata. The sequence continues at coordinate 7,993 of RJWM01042160.1, read as the reverse complement.
CGGCAAGGTCCTGAGTTCGATTCCAGTATAAGAAAAAGTTCTGGTCAACAAAGACAAATCAGGGGGCATCACAATCCCTGACTTGAAATTATACTACAAAGCTACAGTGATAAAAACAGCATGATACTGACCAAAAAAACAGACCTAAGGATCAGTGGAACAGACTGGAAGATGCAGAAGCAACTCCAAACATACTCAGCCACCTTATTTTTGACAAAGGGACCAAACACCTTCACTGGAAGAAAGATCACCTCTTTAAAAAATGGCATTTTTCTGACGTGACCCATGCGGCTCCTGAGGTTCTTGGCTCCTGAGGTTCTTGGGGTGAAAGATCGTGAGAGGATGAGAAAAATAAAGAAGAGACAAAGCTGGGGTCAGGTGGAGCCCTTAACCTCCTGATGGGAGGAAAGGTACTGGTCCCTCACTGCAGAGGAGTTTATTTATACCTTTTAGCAACCTAATGTCACGTGACACCCTGTTGTCCTAGCAACTCACTGCTCAGATTATCTTGGGGCTAGATGTTCTCTGGGCTGAAGTAGCTTCTTCACGCAACTTGCCTCAGATGCTCTTTGTTCTTGGAATGGTCATGTCTGGGTCATGCCCTAAGTCAATTTCCAGCTTCAAAGCCTCCCAACATATCCATCTCTTTTGTTTTGTTGTTGCGTGGTCAGCTGAAGTTGGAGGAGTTGTGTTGGAGAGCTCTGTTGAAGACCTTTTTATGTCAAGTGCAGTCCAATGCTTTTAAGTCCCTGCATTCCACAATTGAAACCCTGTGCACTCCATTGATCCATAACTGTAGTCAGCTACCAGTGTAGCTGGCAACTGTCAAAAGGTGTTAGTGACCTGAGCTTCTTTTATGACATATTACTTTAGCACTGTTTTATATACCTCTAGTAGCTGTATGTTTTCTGCAGGATATTCAAGACCAAGTTAAGGTGAGACCTGTTTTAAAAACAATCAGTTTTTTGGTTCTTTACCAAAGCCAGTTAAGTCTCCTCAGGAAATGCCTTAGAACCATGCGTAGCACCTCTTAGTTCTTGCCAGTGTCAGCCATTCAGATGAGCCATGGCCATTGCTTGACCAAGTTGCTTTCTGTCAAAGCCTGGGAGAATTTTTCTCCTGGTAACTCTCCTTAGGCACACCACACACTGATGATCACTTTCCTCTGTGGTTTCATAGTCTCCTTGATCAGAAGACCAGGAACTCACTGAGTATTGGATGTCACAGCAGAGGTTCTCTAATGTCCTGGTTTCTCATTGACCTTGGACAGCTTGGGCCAAAATATTGGCTATCCTCTTAGCCCATCTCTCTAATTGTTGGTCTCTAAACCTCAGCTGTTGAACATCCAGCAGAAAAGATTGTTAACAGTACAGTGTAGTAGAGGCATTATCACCTTATCAAAATATTAAACATCTTAAGACATTAAATAGAATCATTATTTTTTAAAACAACCATGGATGTTCTAACATTTGAATACCTGTAGAATGTTAACAAACAGTTACATATTTTATACAGAAAATTAGAAATTAAAACCATACCTAATGTTATAACATGACAATTATGATGACATTTTTTCAAACACACAAATTTGCATTTTTTAACATAAGATACCCCCTTTTTGGTCAATCATCCCCATCGAATACATAAAGGTTTTACCTAACTTGTTGACCTTTAGTGGGATGTACATCTCACAAGTTTTTGTTAAAGGCAGAGTTCTGAATCTGAAACAAAAGTTTGTCACCATGAACAATGTTTTATATTTTTGAAGACTTGTACATCTGGAGGCATGCATACATAAATATACCATGGGGCTAATAACAATCTTCCATAGCTATATGAAACCTTTTTATGGGCATTTTAAAATCAAAAACCTCACTGTATTAATTCTTTTGATGATGACCAATGTGAACATATTACAATAATATTTTATATAACTTTAGTTGGGGGGTCTCCCATAAGGCTATGGAGATCACTGGGGCCTCCAATCAATGAACAAGAACTGGTTTAAAATGTTACCAGGCAACTTCTTTCTTATTCATCAAATGGAGTCCTGCCCAATAATCTTCCCCTTAAAGGGATTTTGTTTACTCATCTTAATAATTTTTGATGACTTAAGGAAACTCCAATCATGACGTTTAACAACTTATTTTTGAACAATGAGAGACTCTCAAGTTATGATAAACAACAGTGTACATGACATTTACACAACCAATTTTAGCATCATTTTGTCTAACTGGGAACCCAAATAGAAGCATGCTTTTTAAGTCTATTACCCAAACTAAACTTTGATTAAATGATCCAAAAATGTAAAAAAGGAGAAAAATTATTGAGCTCAAAATAAAAAGGAAAAGGAACAGCTGTTTACAGAATGGACAAATGGACAAACATAGACAGACAATCTGTACAGATTCAAACAGACATAGAAACAATCACAGAGTTGTTGGTGTCTACAAGAACTCTCTAAGTTCCCAGGGCTATTTATACATTTGTATCATGCCCCTTTGCTGAACTAGTGCGCTTCTTACACCCCATATTCTCGGGGTTGAAACACCTGTCACCTCCAGCACCCCATGCCCTCAGGGCATTTAGGTTCTCTGTGCCACTTGGGCACTCCTATACAGCCACTTGTGCTTTCGGCTCCACACATGTGTGGACAATCACTAGCTCAGCTGACTCCCAACAACCACTTATAAACAAAGTGGACAGACAGATACACAGGCAGACCGACAAACATCTTACACAATCAGAGTGCACTCAAGTATATTTTTAGCCAAATTGAATTATGCTAATTTTTCACAGTTGTAGAATTTGTTATTATAAATAGACTAGTCAGGTTTATTGTAGGTCAATTAGCAGAGATCTCTTATAAAAGAATTTGGAAAGGACAAAATCTTATCTTTTTTTTTTTTTTTTTTTTTTGGCACCAGGGATCAAACTCACAACCTTGCACCTGCCAGGTAGGCGCTTAAGCCACTGAGCCAAACTCCCAGCCCTTAAAATCTTATCTATAATTAACATATATTTTTATCATAGGACTTAGCATACACTCTTATTTATTTAGCCCTCTGGTTTTATTTTTGGTTTCCACCTCCTGGGTATCCTGGTTCAATTAGGGTTGGCTCTAGCTTCATCCTTTTCTATCTGTTGTGGCATGGTCTCTAAGGCATCACTGTCATAGGACTGAGCATCCCTTCAGGTTAAATCAATTTAGCACTTTTATTAGGGTGAGAAACATTGCTCACACCTGTAGATCTGTAGCTGTCACATCCAGAGGCCATGCCATAGGCCAGTAGCTTTGGACAATAATTGAAGCGTTTGTTCCTGTATCTAAAAACCCTTTAAATACTTTTTCTTTAATTATCAATTTTATCTCAGGATGATCCTGCTTAATCTGTTGAACCCAATAAGTATCAGAAGACCCAAAACCCTTGGATAACCTTTCTTTATTTACAGATTTTCCAATTTTTGTCAAGGGAAGAATAATCACTTAAGCAATACAAGAATCTGGGGAGATAGCCGGGTGTGGTGGCGCACGCCTTTAATCCCGGCACTTGGGAGGCTGAGGTAGGCGGAGCGTTGTGGGTTCGAGGCCCGCTTGGGCTACAACGGGAGCGCAAGGCCGGCCTGAGCTACATAGTGCGACCCTGCCTCAAAAAACCAGGGCCGGGAGTTTGGCTCAGTGCCTTAAGCGCCTGCCCTGGTAGGCGCAAGGTTGTGAGCTCAATCCCCGGTGCCACAAAAAAAAAAACAAAAAAAAGAATCTGGGGAGATTTGAATCATGTTTTAAATCGATTGAACCATAACCTTGATTTTCCTCTTGCAGCTGAAACAAGCAACATTGTTCCTTCATCTCTTTTGTTTGGGCCAAGCTCCAGACTTGGTGCAGTTCTCTGATTCCCTCCCCTGCTTAGGGGTCCTGAGAAGTAGTGAGAGGAGCAGAAAGTGGCCGTTTCCCCTTGTTAAATAACTCTTTAAAATCTGTAGAGGTCCAGCTAGATTTGTGTTGGTTTTTTGTTTTGTTTTGTTTTATTTTATTTTTACCTAATCTTGCTCTAAACTGTTTTCCCATTTCCTCCAAAGTATGTAAATTTACAATTCCTTCATCTGGAAATGAACTCAAGAAATTTAGCAAGCTGTGTATTGTCAGTATATTGAAACTAAATTTGACTTAAGAAAGCAAAAAAGACCTAAATAAACATAGAGTTACATTAATCGCGAATTTGAAACAAGTACCCCTGAAGTAAATAATTTTGAAAAACAATGGCACTTGAGAATTTACACAACCAGATATCAAGACTCCCTACAAAGTCATAGTGAGACAGTGATATGCTGGAGTCAGTCAATTATCAGCTCATGAAAGCCAAATGTTGAATTTTTAGAAGTTTTACAGGTTAGTTGCTGTTGCATTGGTTATTCAAAATTGTCTTTTGTGAGAGTATTTTTGGAAATGAAAACCAGCAAACCACAAATCAGGACCACATTACCCCCCAACCACTAGGAGCCTGTCGAGCCAAGCAGGGCCATGCCATCTCAGAGAAGCTGTCTGGGTGGTAGCACCTCTACTCTTTGGCAGGGCTGTTGTAGGCCCTGCTGTAAGTTTTTCTTCTGGAACAGGAAGGCCTTCCACATCCTTTTTAAATTTACATCGAGTGGTCCAACCATATTGTTATCTACACTTTGAACACATAGTTGAAGGTTTTGTTGAAGGGACAGTTAGTGGCTGTGTTGCCCCTACAGGTGCAGCAGCACAACTATTGGCGAAATGCCCCCTCTCCCCGCAACAAAAATAAGTAGCTTTGTTTTTTCTCTTTCCTTTAGGCTGTGAATCGATGACCTGAGTGATTATAGTTTGTCTCAGACTACTGGGGATTCGAAGTTCAGTAACAGAATAGATACGCTGAGAATCTTTTATGTATTCCCCCACCCATCTGGCTTCTTTCAGTATCAATTGCAAGGGAGATGGAGACACCGGCTCTGCTCCCTGAGAGGCAGAAGTTCCAACCTGTGATGCAGCAAAATTTGAGCCGAAAAGGCAGGAGTTGCCACTTGTGGCTCAGTTAAGGTTATCGGGGTGGCTGTCATTCCACTGTCTTTTCCCTGCTGGGGACTCGATTCTAAAACAGTGCCTGGAGCTGATTCCACTGTGGTTGTCTCAAGAAGCTTACAATTTTTATTAAGACCCTGTCTAATCCAGATCCACAGAAGGAATGTAAATACTGGGATCAAGCATGCAACAAACAGTTCCTTATACACTTGTGATTCTTATGAATATGCTTGTCCTATGATAATCAATATACCTCTCTCTCCTTTTTCTTTTTCTTTTTTTCTTTTTGCTGGAGAAGGGGTTTCTCACAGGCCTGTTTATAACTGGCCCAAGAGAAGAAGGGAGTTTCAATGCCCCACTCTCTACACCTGATGAAGCCAGTATCAATACGCTCCAGTGACGACTATTGACTTATACCAATTCACTTCTCCCCCTAGTTGCGCGCACATTGAGTAGTGTCCCCTCGCCCTCAATCTCTTACCCCGTCCGCGTTCTGGTGCCATATGCCGCAACCCACGCGGCTCCTGAGGCTCTTGGGGTGAAGGACCGCGAGAGGATGAGAAAAATAAAGAAAGAGACAAAGCTGGGGTCAGGTGGAGCCCTTATCCTCCTGATGGGAGGAAAGGTACTGGCCCCTCACTGCAGGAGCATTTATTTATACCTTTTAGCAACCTAATGTCACATGACACCCTGTTGTCCTAGCAACTCACTGCTCAGATTGTCTTGGGGCTAGGTGTTCTCTGGACTGAAGCAGCTTCTTCACGGTGGCTGCCCCAGGTGCTCTTTGTTCTTGAAATGCTCATGTACGGGTCATGCCCTATGTCAATTTCCAGCTTCAAGGCTCCCAACAATTTTCCACACATCAAAGACTAAAGGTAGATCTGTATCTCTCGTCATGCACTAAGCTAAGATCAAAATGGATCAAAGATCAAAATATTAAAACAGAAACACTGAATCTTCTGGAAGATAGAATAGGTAGAACTCTTCAAGACATTGGTGTAGGCAGAGACTTTATGAACAAAACCCCAATTGGACAGGAAATATCACAAAGAATCAATAACTGGGATTTCACCCTCCTGAAAAGCTTTTGCACAGCAAAAGAAACCACCAACAGAGTGAAGAGACAACCCACAAAGTGGGAAAAAATTTTTGCTAGCCGTTCCTCAGACAAAGGACTAATATTTAGAATGCAAGAAGAACTCAAAAAAATCAGACCCCCCAAATTTAAAGACCCACTCCAAAAATAAGAATCTGAAATGAATGAACACTTCTCAGATGAAAAAATAGAAATGGCAAATAAATAAATGAAAAAATGTTCAACATCACTGGTCATTCGAGAGATGTAAATTAAAGCAACACTGAGATTCCATGTCACTCTAAAAAAAATTGCAATTATCAAGAAATCAACCAATGACAAATGCTGGCATGCCCGTGGATAAAAAAGAACCCTTCTCCACTGTTGGTGGGAGTATAGACTGGTACAACCACTGTGGAAACCAGCACCGAGATTCCACAAAAAACTAAAACTAGAGGTTCCTCCAGCTATTCTCCTTCTTAGTACCTTACAGAAAGAAAACCATCATGCCACAGCAATATATACACACTCACATTAATATCAGCAGTTTGTAACAGCTAAGTCTTGGAAAAAGCCCAAATGCCCATCAACCGAGAAATGGATAAAGAAGATGATGGCGGGGGGGGGGGTTACACAATGGAGTACTACTCAGCCACGAAGAAGAAAACTTAGATTTCTAGGTAAATGGATCCATCTCGAGACCATACTCTTCAGTACAATAAATCAGACACACATGTTTAAATATTGCATGGTTCTCTGTTGTGAAAAACTCAAAGTGTAAATAAGGACCAAAATGTATAACTGATATTGTGAAATAGGGAAAAGTGGTTCAAATGGGAAGGAGAAATATGGAGTGGGGAGAGGGAAAGGAAATAAAAGAGAACAGAAAGAAAAATGGAAACGAAGCTTTTGTAAATAAGTAAAAAAAGAGGGTTTGAAGGGAAGGGAGGGAGAGGGGAAAAAAGAAGAATCAAGTACATCATGTCCAGGAACAAACTCCGTGATGACTGTGGTCATTATGTGTATCTAAAATGTACCAACGAAATTCGTTTTTAAAAAATAAAGTGTGTAAATTTGATGCATTCATGAATTGGGGCAGGATCATCAATAGCCCTCTCCTCTCTGGAAATGTGATTGATACAAATTTCAAAACTCACTTATAAATTCTAAGTCTGTGGTTGTTTTTGCCCCATAACACTGAGTTTTGCTCAGGTGTGTTTATATCAGTAATGATCTACCTGAAGTCCCAGTGAGCCAGGCTAGCACCCTAGAATTCCACGTAATAGTAGCACAGGAAAGTACTTGTCTCTGGCCTCTGCAGGGATCAAAGTAGCAGGGGATCTGAGCCTCGCCTGCCTCTAATGGTTGGAGGCTCCAGATATCCTGAAAAATTGAACCTGTGACTTCAGTAGAGTTCAAAGCAATTTCTTTTGGAACATCCCTGCATGTGTGTGTGTGTGTGTGTGTGTGTGTGTGTTACTGAAGACTGAACCCAGGGTCTTCACACTGCTCTCATTGATCTACATCCCCAGCCTTTTTTATCTTTTATTTTCAGACAGGGTCTCATTGAGCCACTAAGCTGCTCAAGCTGGCCTCAAACTTGCAACCCTCCTGCCTCATCCTCCCAGAGTGCTGGGATTACAAGCGTGTGCACTTCTCCATCTTAACATTGTGGTCTCCTTGTTCTTTCATTCTGGCTGTCAACTGCCTGGTCCACCACTCTCTCCCGTTCTTTGTCTTTCCTGACTGCCTCCTTGCCCTGCCGCCTCGCTGCTTTTCTCACTGAGCCCTCTGCCCTCTACGGAAGTCTCCTGAAGCCACCACCCTGCTCCCCTCCTCCTTCGAGGTCGACCTCCCGGCACCTCCTGGCTGAA
>RJWM01042159.1:0-14515 GCA_004363535.1 Dasyprocta punctata | reverse complement strand
TAGATAAAACTATCTGTCAGCTATGTTATGATTTTAATTGCCTCTTGAGAGAAGGTCTTTAGCAAATATATTTAATAGTACTAATAACAATAAAAGACATAATACAGTTTTATGCATTGAGCAATACTTTGTAATGGGCAATATTCAAAATAATAACATATATAGTCTAATTTAATTTAATTCTTAAAACCTCTTTATAAATCCCATAATTATTCTCATTTAAGGAGTGAAATCCAAAGCAGAAAGCTAACAGTTGAAGATACCACTAGGAAGAAGCTAGTTTAAAAGTAGCATGTAGGGCTGTATATAAGTTATTTAATTTTGCTTCCCTGGAGCAGGTAAAAATATTTGAATATCTGTAAAAGTATTTAACTTGTTACTAACATCATCTACCTAGTGATGCTGACATTTCACCTAGCACAATTTTTTGTTACTAATCTCAAATTAAGTCAGAAAACTCCAAAGTATCACAGGAAAAAACTTTATATTTAGATACAAATATGTAATTCCAATGTGTCCCTTTTATTAGCAATGCGACCTTGAAATATTAATTTTGATAATCCTATAGAATGGACATAGCAACATTTTCTCTAACAAACATAAAAAATTCTATTATATAATTTATGTCAAGTTGGCCTTTTCATCTCATGCACATATGCATTTCCAGTATTTTCAACATCATCTCATTTGCTCAAAAATTACATACTTAATAACAAATTCATCTAGTTATGTATTCTACAAATTTGTGTGATCAGCCTGTATGTGCAATATAATCTAGGTGAGTCAGGGAATTTTTAAAAAAACAAAGACATTTGCGAAAGACCTGAGCTCAAATCTTAAAGGCTTTAGAGGCACTTAAGTAGGTATGAGGAAACTAACTACAAATCTATGAGGTTAGGAGTGACTGGACAGAGCAATCTTTGCAGTGTCGAGAACAGGATGTGTCACATCTCTTGGGGTGGGGGGGTGATCCTTCATGCCAAATAACAGCAAGTAATGTGTGGGGACATCTTCAGGGAAGAGAGTTGTGATGTGCCTGAAGAACACCAGGTAATATTAGTAGTAATGAACAAATCTACAGGGAAGAGGTAGAGGTAAAGTCTTAAAAATACATCCCGCAATCCAATGAAGAGATTCAATGGGTATGTTAAAGCTGGCTCAGAACCAATCTTCAGAATTGGCCATATAGAAGTAGCACTCTCCTTTCAGGAGATTCCATGGACTGAGAAATACCCTTTATGCAATAGTTCCATGTGAATGAATACCCAGAATATCTGGACATTAGCCTAAGAAAGGAAAGTTACAAACTGAGAGGGGAGTATGTGGTCACCTTATCTAAAATGTAGCATGGCAGGCAGCAGAGAAGTTTCTGTATCTCCTAATGGAAAGAAATTTGCCAAGGACAATATTATTTTGGTAAATAATAGCATCTGACATCACACAAATTGATCTGTGTGTACAAATTCATAACTGCAATTGGTACTGTAATCCCAGCATGTCATTAAAACTTTTGTTCTTGACTTAAGAAGACAATGAAATAGACACGGGTCATCTTCATGTTTCAATAACTTGAAATAAATAATAAAGTTCCAAGATTAAAGGTAACAACTTGAAGAAGGTTAGATTTTCCTTTTTCAGTCTCTGAAGAATACAGAGATAATTACTAATTTTAAAATGGTAGAAATAGACAACTACAATTAATCTACAAGCTGCACATTAAAGACAAATGACATTTCTTCTTAAATGAGTGTTAAAAGTAAGTTTACCAGTCACAAATATTGGCTCATACCAGGTCATAAACAACCTTTGGATGTTACTTATTAAGCCCACATAAAAAGATTACATGTTCAAGATGGAGTTACTATAGCCAACTGTTGTAGCAACCAGATACATCGAGTGAATTTCTTTATTCCTTGAACCTTCATTTGGAAGAAATTAACATTTGGCAAAGAATTACAAGCTTAAGGGTTGATAAATTAGAAGGCTAAAGTGTCCATAATGGGCCTATGTAACAAGAACAAGAAGAGCTCAGGATGATATCTGTGCATAAAGTTTAATGAGTATTTAGCATTGATTTGCATCTCTCTGTGACACAGATGGTGATATTGTATGGAGCTGGAATCAACTCCAGGAAGGAACAAACTGTCTGTTGCTACAAACTTAAGATCATTGTGAGGAAATAAAGCCTGGGATTAACTGGTTCCAGTAGTGTGGCTCTTAAGTTCCTCAAACTGGCATAAAAGGATAAATGGTATAAAAGTAATTCTCTTTCTTCTATTTCATACACTTACTATTCAAATATTGTCATTCTCTGGCCAACAGTGTCTCCATTTCTCTTCCTGTGCTTTCTTTTTTTTATAGCTTCCATTGGGAATGTGAATCAGTCTCATCTCCATTTTACCATATCCATTATTTCCTCAAACACTGAGCTCAAAATGTTTCACATTCATGAATTTGTCCTAATTGATCTTAAGCATTTTTCTTTATTTGTGTAATTTTAAAATAAGCACTCATTACTGAGTTAGAGATATATAAAAAATAAAATGCGAACACAAAAAATACTCAAATCTTTTTTACAAGAATTGGGAAAGGCTATCACAACAGTATTCATTAAACTGAATTAAAACAATCATAGGATTTTAAGAGACCGAGAAATAAAAAGAGAGAATTTCAAGAAGCAGATGCAAAGACAGGAAGACAGGGAAAAGAGACTGGGAGAGGTTTTACCATAGAGAGGATAAGGCGTGAAGGAGCCATCACATGAAACATTTGGTTACTCTAAGAAGGAGATGTACTCTTGGGCAGCTACAAAAAATATTTTATAACAAGTACAACACAGGTACTGATGATTATAACTTTTTTTCAAGAGATGGCACTGGACCTGAATCTAGAAGGGCACTGCTATGCCAAACATAAACTTACACGTTGGCAGTTGAGGGAAAGACCACAAGTGTCCTTAGGCAGTGGTTAGGGTGGCTCTGGAGTAGGTCATAGGGTACTTAAAGAGGTAATGGCAGAGGCAATATTCTTCCTGGCATTTTAAACTACTGGTGTATGATATGAAGGTGAATAATAAAATATGATACAAAAATGACAGATAACAGAGACAAAGATCTCAGACAGAGAAAAACAGGAGCACAGTGCTCCTGACTGAAATCAAGGAAGGGGCTCTAGAGTTACTAAGAAAGTCTCAGAGTTTTAAATAACATAAGAGAATCCCAGAAATGCTTCTCATTGCAACTTAATACTCCCTAGGAGCTGGGGCAGGGAGTATCAGAAATTATATCTATGTCTTCTAGCCATCTCGAATCAATTTTTCTACAGGATGGATAGGAACATGGTTTCAATTCTGCGCTTACGGGTATCTGTTGTTCTTGGCACCGTTTTTATCAAAGGTTTTGTTTTCTTCAATGTATGTGTACTTTGTATAAATCAGGTGGCTGTAGCTGTGTGGGTTTATTTCTGGGTCCTGTACTTCACTGATCTGTTTTTATGACGAGACTGTGCTGCTTTTGCTCCTGGGATTCTGTAGTTTATTCTGAAGTCAGATGTCATAACTCTGTTGGTAAACATGTTAGATATAACAAACTCAAACAATCTTTTGGGTTTCAAAACTTTTTTCACTCTCTTGAGTTTGGTCTCCAGATATTCTAGGCATTCATCCACATGCTTCTAAAGCTTGAAGGCTGTCTCAATCCAGGGAAATCATTTGAAAGAAGAACACTATTTTTATATGGTTGGGGCTTTTAAAAATGCTTTCTTCATATGTAAGCACTGCTGTCTTTATTTCCCGAAGGTAAAATATGACATCATTGCAAATTATGTCATTAATCTTTTAACTCTTCAAAGGATTCTAAACCTGCTAACTTCCTCCTCAAGTAACAAAAGAGGTATAACTTCCTTCCTCATAGTTTTTTCCCCAACAATGAAGATTTAATCTTTGCTTATTACATGCATACGCGCACACACACACACCAGTGAGGATTTAATCTTTGCTAATTGTTTGTATACACAAATAGAATTGTTCCTGGTAATTCAAGGTAACACAGTGGATGGAATTAATTTCTATGTATTTAACCATTAGTCGTTAATTTATGGACTTAGTTTTATCACAAATATCAAGATTTTCAAAGATAAGATTAAATTAGTTTTCATTTGTCAGAAATAGGGACTTGGGTTTTCTATTGCCCTTCATGTGTTTTAATTCCTAAGACTGCATTGACAGCACTGGTTCATTGCAAATATTTTAAAACTTTGTTCTAGAGCATAGAGAATTAACAGAGCTCTAATTGTGAAAATTTATGAAATAGTGGTTTCCATGCTAGGCCTAAACAAAACCAAACACAAAGAAATTTTTAGCTAATGAGAATATTTTATTGAAAAATGAAGTTGTCACAGATTGATCATACTAAATAAACAAGTAAACAGAATTACTACTGAGAATAAACCAAGGAATATGATATTTTTAATAGAATAAGACACATTAGAATTAATTATATGTGTAATGTCACCTCGTTTTCTTCTCTATTCACCTATCCTTTAAATACCCAATATAAGCCTTCTTGACCCAGGGGTTCTCTCTCTCTCAAACTCTCTCAAACCTCTATAAAGAAGCTGGAAACTAAGAATATGTTTGGTTAGTAAAGACACCTTTCTAAGGGAAATAAACATGTACAATCCAATTGATTTTATTAACTTTGTGAAGGCCCAAAGTTTTGCTATTCATTAATAACAAGGTTATTTCAAATACATTTTTGGAACATACCATATGTGTTTATACTTTTGCCAACCACAACTATGAAGTTAGCTTCTAGTTTTACAAACAAGGAGCTTGAATAACTCTAAGGAATACATTTTCTATTGGTTGTATATTTTACTACCCATTCTATTGATTGTATATTTTACTTAAATATTTTCAACATAAATTTCTTAAAGTGGTAGATAGATAGATAGATAGTTTTTGTTTGTTTGTTTGCTTGTTGTTTTTTTGCGGGGGGTACTGGGAATCAAACTCATGACTTCACACTTTCCAGGCAGGTACTGTACCATTGAGCTATATTCCTGGCCTCTTAAAGTTATATTGAGAATTCACAAGCGTATTTCAGCTCCTATCATGAGGAAAGAAAAATCTATTTTTCTCCTGGTGAAACATTTTGTACTTTACATATATTATATTTGTTGTCTTTAAATATAAGAATGTCAAAGAGAAGAGTTGTTTGATAAAATTTAATAATTCTTTTCCTGATTAGGGCGTATGTTTTCATTAACTTCTTTTCTGTAGACTTGTCAGTTCAGCCAAATATCTGAAAATGCATTTGAAATCCTAACTGAAATACATTTGAAAAGTTATTGGTTTTATTATCTTTAAAATAAAAATTTAAGTGTATTTTACATTGGAGTTTAATAGTTCTTTTAACGCAATTTTTATAAACTCACCACTTTGCTGAACCTCATAATTGGTAGTATTTATGGATACTTATTATGTGTATTATACTATCCTCTACTGCTTTCCATGTGTCAAATGTAGTTGATCCTCACAGAACTAAGTATATTTATCATTGTTTATTGGTACAGATTAGACATACATAATGATCACAGTCATCTTATAGAACTTGTACTGGTGCATGATGTACTCTGATTCTTATTTTACTCCATTCCCCTCCCTCCCTTTCTATCTTTCTTCCCAAGAGAAAAGAAAGAAAAAAAATGGGAAAATAAAGATAAAATGGAAACAGTATTATATACATGTCTATTTTGCAAGAATGGAAACTTGAAGCCACATTAAATCTAAAACTGACTAGAGCTAATAACTTAGTGAATAGAAGCACCATTCTACCCCCCAATTTTTCATGTGAGTTAGGTGAGTCATGTAGAAGATGAATGTCTTAACTATTCTCTGCCTCACTTTTATACTATGCACTATTACAGTAACACAAATGCCTCACAGTCTGGTAGGTGCTGTTTAAGCATTGCACAGCGGTCTCACTCCTAGGACGGTCCTTCTGTTGCCCAGATGCTGTGGGATCTGACTGCTAAGTACACATATGTGCTTCCCATCAAGAGACTTGACCTTGGCCAACAAAAGCCACCTGCCCAGGGGAATCTCATCTCCCCACAGCCACAGATGACTAACTGATTATAGATTTTGAAACACAACACGATTTCTCCCATATGTGGGTGCTAGAGTTGATTTGAATGTAAAATGTGATTATTAGAGCTGGGAAAGTTGGGAACAGCTATGGAGGATGGATGGATAATATGCACCATAACACAGTTAGACAGAAATACTACATTTCAGTGTTCTGCACAACACAGTGGAGTGACTATGATTAAAAACACCCCACTATATATTTTAAGAATAACTGGAAGAAAGGAACTCTAATCTTCAAAAACAAAGTAATGATAGAGAGATGGCAAGGTTAATTATCCTGACTTGATGAGTATATATTGTAGATACGTCACACTGTGTACAATTACTATGTATTCTGGGGGAAAATATTAAGTATACTGATTTAATAACTAAATATTGTATACATATATTGAATAATCATACTGTACCCCTTAAGACTGTACAATAAGAATAATTTTTAAAGACTTTCAATAGCATTCCCCGTTGTAATGGTTGATACATTGTGTCAATTTGACAAGTTTAGAAGCTTAACTAAGTAACTCAGCAGTTCCTCATCCTAGGATGTAGAGGACATGTCCTGGTGTGGCTGTTTACCCTCTAGAATGTTGTAATGATTGATACATTGCATCAACTTGAGAAGTTTGGATGTTTAAGTGACTCAGCAAGGAGCCAGGGTCCTCACTTTGTAAACATACTGAGCCTGTGTAAGAGGAGGACAGGGAGATGGTGTGAGTGCTACACCCACCTCAGGGAAAATAGCTTATAAGGGACTACAAGAGGCTTGCTCTCCCCTCTTTTTGGCTCTTGTTGCTTTTGCTGTCTTCTGCTACCTTGAACTGTTGCCCTTCTGCCATTCCTCCCTGCTTTGGAGCCAGCTGATTATGAACTGAAACCTCCATAAACTGTGAGCTACATAAATTTTGCCTTCTTTAATTTTGGGTGTTGGATATTTTGTCTCAGCAGTGAAAGAAAAGTAAATAAGATACCCACACTGGTCTCTCTGACCCTGCATGCTGGCCTTTAAGTCATTATGTGGCCAAGGCTGGCCCAGAATTTGCTGTGGTCCTCCTGCCTCATTCCCTGTTGGCACTTACAAGTATGTGCCAACACATCTAGTTTAAGTATGCTTGTAAGGAGTAAAACAAGGATCTGACATCTTTAAACAGGCTACATTGATTAATAGCAAAACACATGAAAAGATTAATTTAAAACTATTAGAAAATTAGTTGGACTGATTATAGGTTATACTCAGTCTATCTGTGCTTTCATGAAAGAGTTAAGTTACCCAACTAAGAATCATCTGGAAGATACTCACATATAAAATTGGGAAACAAAGGTTATGAATGTCCAAGAATGATTACAGTACAAGTTAGTACAGAAGAAAAAAAAAAAGAAAAACAGAATAGTGGATAATGAGGGAACGAAAGTGGCTAGAAACAGTCCTTTTGGAAGATTAAGGTCATTTTGTTAGTTTCCTACGACTATGATATTTTGTGATGCAGTGTGCCTGCACGTATTCATTTACTTTACCAATAAAGATGTTAATATTTAACAAGCAAAATACCATGGTGTACTTACTTAGTGGTCATAAGATATAAAATTAGAGAAAAATTATTGATAATAACAAGTCAAAACGTATTTTCCTCTTTATACCATTTTCAATGCACTTCTCATAGAAATTTCTCACAGAACTAGTTTTGACTTAGTTGATCAAGTCATCTCACTTAAAATTGAAATGTAATATCATACTTTCTTAACTTTGTTTTTTCACTAGTACATATTTGTCATACATATTGATCACTTGTCACAGATATCAATAAAACCTGGATCTTTGCACTAAGTTACATGCCCAGCCTGTTTTAGATTTTTTTTTTGATACAGGATCTCCCTAAATTGCCCAGGAGAGGCTTAAATTTATGAACTCTTGCCTCAACATTCAAAACTATTAAGACTGAAGTGAGCTCCACCAAGCGCAGCTCTCCAACTTTTATTATCTTAGCAGTAGTCCTGAAAGCTCTGTGATGATAATGAGTAATTTGAATTAAGAATTTTCAGGATATTTATTGGCAAAAATATGTATCAATTATAATCATGTTAGAGTTCCAAAGAATAAATAAGCAATAGGAAAAATTTTATAGCAATTTATTTTTATTAGCTATGTGGATAGTAACTAAATAATGTCAAAATTTCAGTTAGACAAGCAATGGAATTTGAGACCATTGGTATGACAACTCCTGATTCAGACATTGTTAACCAGGATTTACTTGAACAACCACACTTTGCTAAACAGGAAATAGGTGTAACATAATATAAGGCTCTGTCTGACCTTCTCTCTCTGTCCACTTTCAATCTGCCAGCTGATGAAACAAATCGTCATCTTGCTCCAAGAACCAACAGTGGTAAGTGGCAACTCCTTTACTTCAGGATGAACATTTCATTATGCTAATGTATTTAGAACTGGACAGTGGCAAAATGACACATTTAATTAGCATAGATACGCTTTTCAAAACTATTGATTATATGTGCTGAGAATATCTTCATAAACTGTTTTTTCAGCTAAGAAGCTAATGTATAAGTAGCTACATTTTTGGAAAACCCACTTTATCCAATTTGATAATTAGGTGTAATTTTTTCATTCTACAAACAACAATGACTACTTTTCATGCCCAAATGATTATATTAGAATTATAAATTATAGAATGTTAAAATAATTATATTATTACAATTGTATTATAATTACTGTTGTTAGAAAAATGAGAAACTGCTTCTATTGAGAAGTAGTTTTTAATAATCATAGCACATATGACTATACTTTAATATGGACATTATTAGATTAAGGATGAGAAGTCATCATTGCTAATAGTTTTAAATTAATCAAAACAAAATTATAGCAGTGCTTTTGAGATAAAAAAAATTTTATTAATGACAACCTACATGGAGTATCATTTGTATACAAATTGAAAAAGAAAACACTTTTAGAAATTTTCCAGTCAAATTCCAATCTGCCCAGATGCCCACATTTTTTGAAGGTAATTTAATTATAATATTTATTGTGTATTTTGATATAAGAAGCAATTTGCACAGAGAATTTTATATTTTATGGCACATAAAACACAATTCTGGAGAATATTCAGATAGCACTACCTTAAGGCAACAGGAAAGGAGTTACATACTTCTAAAATGTATTTATTCCTGCTTTTCTCCTCTATGGCCACATGCCATCCAGCAGCTCTAGGACTACTCACATCTTGCCAGACCCGATCGGTCTCTGCCACTTAAGACCCAAACCTAGACTGTCAGCCTGTATGATGAAACTTCTGAAGGCGGATCAAAGGATGTTAAACTGATGAAGAGTTTCACACCCGCAAGCTATTTTTTAATACTGCTCTGTGAGGTCACCTGTGGCCCCTGGATGAAGCTCAGATAGTTTTCAAGCAGTGTAAATCACATACAGCTAAGAAAAATGGAAATACTGCTCAGTCAATTCAAGGAACTGGGAAAGGTTTCATTCCTCAAAAGGAATAAGAAGCTTTTCGAGAATGGCCTAGGGAGCTACTTTTATTTAGATAGCTTTCCAGATTTCTTACAAATGAAGTCTAGCAGGTTTGCTAATTGTGTACGTGCATGACTGCTTGCTACCTCATAGATTCCTGATGAGATAAAAGTGATCAGAATGAAGATTTAGTATGACCTTTACAGTTAGAAAATATTGGGTCTGATACCTTTCTGTGCTATGACTTGTCTATGATTGTGTCCTTAGATATAATGCACACATTCCACACACATATGCAGATGTTTTTAATAACATTTTCTGATATACAGAACCCTTTAAAATTTTCCTGTGCTGTTCACTACAGGAATGAGGATTTTGAAACCAAACTGACTAGGCTTATCAGATAGTTCTGCTATTTGAACGTTTATGATTTCTCATTATTAATGCTCTCCTACTAAGATTGTCATTGGTAAATTGTAATACTGAGTAACAATATCTATCACGTTGCTTTCTAGACTTGGAAATAAGTCCACAGAGAGTGACACAGTGCCTGGCACAAAGCAAAATCACTATATACTCATTGTGATGTATAGCTAAATTATGGTAGAGGAATATGGCCCTGAAAACTTGCATGTAAACTTTTTTATTTATTTACAAATTTAATCCATATATTTATTTCTTTAAAGGCAATAGTTAAAAAGACATAGTTAAATTTTCTCCTTAAAAGGAGCCAGTTTTCCCAGCACCATATGCTATATAATCTATCCTTCCCTTACTGCTTTTTAATGCTACCTTGTTTGGTCTGTCATTGACACTTTCTAACCACATCCATCAGACCATTTTTAAAATTGGTTCCTGCAATAATATTAAGTTTCACCAACAAAATTTGACATTTCTCTTAGTAACTACTCTGAAAAGCTATGGAAAGATGCCGCAATTACTTTTCTTGAAATTGACTCAGGGTGAACCCCCACCTCGCCCCCCAGTACTGTGAATTTAACCCAGGGCCTTTATGCTGAGCTATAGTCCCTTTATTAATTTATTATTTTGAGATGGGGTCTTGCTGAGTCACTAAGTTCTCCATGCTGATCTCAAATTTGTGATCGTCCTGTCTCAGTCTCCCAGAATGCTGGTATTACAGGCCTGTGGTAACATATGCTTGGAAGTTTACCTACTTATTCCTGAACTAATCTGAATTTTTATTCAAATGGTAAGTAGCTATGAGTTAGTTTCCTCAAGATTAATGATTGTGTTAGTAACTCGTCAATGAAGAATATAAAAATTTTAATTTGCGGAGGTCTTTTTTGTTATTTAGTGAACTTTTTAAAATTTTCTCAAAAAGTTTTTTTTTATTATTATTATTTAAGAGAAAAAAGACACAGAAAAGAAAGACAAAAAGCAAAAGAGACAAACAAACAACAACAGCAAATCCAAAATAGTAACATTATAGGTTTACGGAACAAGATGATAAGAACTTGACAATGGTTGCAATATTGCGTATCGTTACCTTCAAAAGGGTTGTTTACATTAACAGATATAGACATGTAAAATTGATCTAATCATATGAGTATTAACTGATCTTTCTCAATAACTAATACATTCTGTAGTATGGTCATTTTAGATAACTTACATATACATATATACAGATTTATGTTGCTTTTGTTCTTTGTTGTTGTCAAACATTTTATAGTGTTATTACTGTTGTGGTTTTTTAAAATCTTATTTTCTGCTCTGTACAGTAAAGCAATACTGTATGTAGTAAATTTGTTGATTTTATTGTATTCTCTAGACAGCTGACCATATTTAAAAAGTAACAATTTTACTTTTTCACTTACAAGACTTACAAATATCACATATATTTTTTTTAAAGGCTTTGACTATCTTCTCTCATGTTAAGTAACAATATTAGTCATTCTTTTTTCTTCCTAATACAGTATTAAATAGGATGTACCTAGAGTTTTTAATAACTATTTACTTGTTGTAGATATTTAGTAGATTATTGCTACTAAATTAATTATCTATTCTATTGTATTCTATTTTAGAATGACAGATACGGGTTGATTTTAATAACATGTTTTTGTTATATGATATTTTAGCTTATCTATGTGACAAATTTTACTAATGAATTTTTTAATATTGAATTCCATTTTCAGTTCTAATATAATTGTACTAGATCATTTTATTTTTAATGCAGTTTTGAAATTTATAAGTTAAGGTTTAGTTAGAATGTTTGCATTATATTTATAAAATAGGCCTATGTATCAAATACTGTGCTCCTCAAGTTAGTTCATCATGTATTACTGCAATGAAGTACCAGGAGCAGGTTAACTGTACTAAGAAGAGAGGTTCTCTTAGTTTGGGAGGCTCAAGGACGTGGCTCTGCCATCAGCTCAGCTCTGGGACCCTCAACTCTGTCACAGCACAGTGGGATGACAATGCCGACACCATGTGCAGCATGGAGCAATCACCAAAGAGCTGGGTGGGGTCAGGATTAGGCCTGTGTTCCCTCTTCTGAAAACAAAAAGTACCAAACAAATCCAAGACAGCTACATAATTCTTTCTGAAGACAGTGATCTCAACTCACCTTAGGACTGTATACTAGGCCCCACTTCTTAAAGGTAGCACAGTACCTACCAAAACTATCACCTGGGCTCTCAACCCTTGTACTTTTGTGGGGACAAATGATTTCCCGGTGACATTCTCATATTTGTAGGGATCAGTCTAAGTCATTTCCAATTGCTCCAAATTTTTAGCTTATCTACTTCATCCATATAAAGTATATCCTGAAGCACTGAATGAAAAAGAGTTGGAATTGATTGTAGAATAGATGAGGAAAACAGTAAGAAATAATGGGCCTCTTTGACATTGGCTCTCATTCAGTAATCTGTGCTGGCCTTTGACTCGCTATGTAAACCCTGCTGCACTTGAACTCATAACTCTCATGCCTCAGCCTCCTCAACGCTGGAATTATAGGAGTACACCACCACACTCAGAATAATGGACCCATTTTATAAATGAAAAGCAAATAATTCTTAACAAAAAATTGTTATTAATTTCAAACATATGGTAAAAATATCACCTGGTAGAGTTATAGCAAGGTTGCAAGCATACTTCAGAATGATAAAACACAGTGGTAAATTTTTTAACATTAATGAAGAAATCATGCAACAAAGTATTATTAAATACAATCCCTACATACATTTTTTAAAAAATAGACCAAATAAAAGAGATCCTTAATTTGGTAGCAATAACATACTAAAGATCAACAGCAAATACACAGGTTCTTTTAATCACACAACCCTCAGGTTTGGGAGGGATGAAAGGAGTAACTGCAAAATCCCTGGAGAGTTTTGCTACATGTATCTGTATTTCTTTCTGTTGGTGACCTTCTTAATCTTGATTGTCCTTAGATCTTTATGCTCAATGGTTCATATGCTTCCTGGATGTTATCATGTTGACATTTAACATCAGGACTAGTGTTTGTTCTGTTGCTGAAGAATTTTTCTATAAATAAAAAGGAAATGATGGTTTTGAGGAGATCACAGGAAGTTAAAACCAGTATTTTAATTACATCCTCACACCAGCCCTGGCCCCCAAGACATAGCATCCCCCTTCACTTCACTTTCACCACACGCATTGTTAGAATTGATATCTAGAAGCTCCCAAGAGCCTTGAATGCTCAAGAGTTTGGGAACAGGATCGAACTATGGGGTCTTTGTAGCTGACTTGCTGTTAGCAGCTGGTGCCTGGTCAGAGAGGCAGATTTCTGGGGCTGTGACCTGAAAGAGCATATCTTCTTTCCTGACTCCTCATTCCTCTGTTTGCTTCGTGCAACGTTCCTTCATCTTGACACTTCTGCTATGCCTTTATGTGTTTAAACCTGCTGAACATGGACTGACACTTCTGCACTGTGAACCAAAATAAATAAACATCTCTTCCTCTAAATTGTGGTTGTCAGGTATTTTATCCCAAGGATGAGAAAATAAGTAAGGCACACATGTAGTCATACACAGGTACACAAAGAAAAACACATGCTTACTTGCACGTACCAAAGGCCATGGAATTTTCTTGCTAGCTTTTTGGTGCTGACTTAGAATCCATGTTTCCCTCTGGTTTCTGTAATTTCTTCGAAATTAATTCTGAGTTGGCAGAAAACTTATTGATACAGTAATAAGAAAAAGGTTTACTTTTATTTTTTTTTTAATTTTTATTTTTTATTTTTTTTGAGGCAGGGTCGCACTATGTAGCTCAGGCCGGCCTTGCGCTCGCGTTGTAGCCCAAGCCGGCCTCGAACTCACAACGCTCTGCCTACCTCAGTCTCCTGAGTGCTGGGATTAAAGGCATGAGTCACTACGCCCGGCTAAAGGTTTACTTTTTAAATGAATAATTTGATGAATTCTTTTGGCGAATAAACAACATTGTCTTGTCATAATTTAAAAACCATTATTTCCACAAAATGGACTTTTAAGATAAGACACTCTTGAAAAATTTCTGTAAATGTGTTTGTTACTTAACGTACAATGATCTCCAGTAAAAAAATGTTTTTTTCTTTTTCAAAAAAGTGCTACAATAATAGTGGCGTTGACACCAATAAGTAATATATCTTGCAGTTTAATTAAATCATGTACATCTATTTTTACTTCAGAAAGATAGATTTGCTGTACTGTAGATTCATAATTAAATAGCAGCAAATCAGCCGGGCGTGGTGGCGCACGCCTTTAATCCCAGCACTCGGGAGGCTGAGGTAGGCGGAGCGTTGTGAGTTCGAGGCCGGCTTGGGCTACAACGCGGCGCAAGGCCGGCCTGAGCTACATAGTGCGACCCTGCCTCAAAAAACCAGGGCCGGGAGTTTGGCTCAGTGGCTTAAGCGCCTGCCCTAGCAGGCGCGAGGC
>RJWM01042158.1:0-14515 GCA_004363535.1 Dasyprocta punctata | reverse complement strand
AAGCGCTGCTCTAGGGCTGGCAGTTATTTCCATACAGTCCTTGCCACAGTCATGGTTTCTTCACTGAGACAATTCTTTTAATGTCATATCTTTTCTTTTTCCTTTGAAGTCTTCAATTTTCTTACATTCCAATAACATAACTTTAAAAAAAGAAATTCACCAAACTTTGCTACATGGGTCCTTAAACTGGTTCCCTCAATCCTTATTTCTTTCCTACTCTTTAGAAACCTCAGTGGACAATTGCTTGTGTTGGAGAAAAGCAAGATAAACGACTGACAAAAAAAATTTCCAGACAGGAAGGACGTGAACTTGCTCTGTGAGCTTGCCATCACTTTGGTTTAATCAGTTGTCTCATCTTTTGCTTATAAATTAAAGATATGTGTTGCATTTAATAATTCTATTAATGGGTCAGTCTATCTTTTCTTTGTTGCTAGGGAAGATACTCAGTATAAAGATGTGTTTTCCAGGTCTGCCAAAACTTGCTGAATATTACAGCCTATAATTTTATGGACTCTAATGGAATGAACATGATTTATTCTCTAACATCTCATCCCTCTACCTACCCTCCTTTACAATGTCCTTTCCAGTTTTCTTATTCCACTTCCCTTAAACTATTATCAAGATAATAAAGACACTATTCATACTGTCACACAACCTACCCTTAACTCTCTTCTGTACTATTTCGTGTTATCTGTGGCTTTATTCTGAGCGAGCTAAGACAGCAATGAAAATTCCAGCCCAGGAAGCACAGTACTTACCTCCTGTGAAGGACGAATCAAAACGCTAGGAGTGCAGATTGAGATGCTGCCTTTGAAAGAGTCTGAAACCCCCACACGCACCTGTGGCCATTCTCCCCTAACAGTGTGAAGAGAGGACTCCTTTCCTTACAATGGGCTACACAAAAGTTCAACTGTTTTTGCTTCCCTGGGATGACACTTCCTCTCTCTGAAAGTTCTCTACAGTCTGTTTCTCTTCCTCTCCTTTATAAATTAGATTGAAGCTGTCTTCTCTCAGACAGTTTCTCTTTTAATTCGTGCCTATTAATCTTAGAAAATCTTGCATTTCTATGTGGAATTTTCACGCATGCGTATAACATTTGGTGGATCCCAGTAAAAGGAATCTAGTATATTCGTTATTGTTTTCATCTGTATGGTGCCTTGGGATTTGGCACCTTCTAGGCAAGATCAAACTTTAATCAAAGAATGTATTCTAAGGCATGTAATCAAAGCATTAGCATTAGAGTTGACAGGTAAGTTTAGAAACTGTTTAAGTTACAGCAATTGTAACCCGTTAACTCTTAGTTCCTTTCATTGGTGGAGTCTGACAGTGTCATAAATCCCTCCAGCTTTAGTTGTAATTATTTCTAAATTTTTGATAAGGTAGGAGAACCAGATTAATAAATTATTTTGACAAATGAAACTCTCTTAAGTTTTTAAATATGAGCAACAATATGTACTATATTTGTAAAAAACCAGTCTCAGCATCATTTTGATTAGTTGGAAGGGCTAGACCCTCAAAGGAGCCAGCAGAGAGGACCAGATGTCTTGTGACCTTGAAAGAGACACACACCTCTTGCTGTGGGCAGATCTCAAGACAGAAGGCAAAACAAATGCAACCACGCCCACAGTATAAACATTAGTCACAGATCAGTAAGAACATTTCCTTGCTACGTGACTCGCTTCCCCATTTGTCTGTGATTTGATCAATTTCCCTAAACAATTAAACTTATTGGTTGACCACAGTTCTGTCCCACCTCAAGCCCATTTGTCTTGCAAGTTCCCAGTTTTCCCCATCATGGTTTTACTCTATAAAAATCATTAGAAAAGACAGGAGTCTTTGCTAACCCACTCGGGCCCCCTTTTGTCTCTCATTCAGACAGAAACTTTCTCTCTTTTAATAAATATTTCTGCTCTTAAAATTAAAAAAAATTTAAAAAACATATAATGTTTGGGTCATTTCCATTCTGCATTACCCTCCTTCCCAACTCCTTTCTACCTCTTCTCTCGTTACAGTCCTTTCCCTCTCAGAGGATTTACCCTCACCCTGACACAGTGAGACCGAGTCCTGTGATCCATGCAGATTGCCACTATAGGAACACAACACATACCACAAGTGATTTCTTGCCTGTCTTATTCCTGGCCTAAAATTCCACAGAACAGAATGCCCATCTTTGCATTACTCTATTTACAGCATCTGTGGAAGCCCATCTAATGTAATAGGCATCACCGAACTGGCTGAATCAGTGTGTTCAGTTGAGCAGAATAATGTGAATCTTCTTTCTGTGTAAAGGCAATAAATCAATTATTGACTGGTACAGAAAAATAACATTGTATTATGTGTCTTTCACTTTCTGTTGCCATGGTAAATAGCTAAGATAATCAGCTTACAAAGGGGAAAGGTTTGCTTTGCTCACGATTTTGGAGGTTTTGGTCCAAGACTGATTGGCTCCATGGTTTTGGGGAGTGGTGAGCTGCCCGTCTTGGTGGGGTCATGAAGCCAGAGACACCCATTCACATCCTGGTGGGAAAACAAAGGAGAAGAGCTGAGACTGGAGTCCCTATATTCCCTTATGGGGACACTTCCTATGACCTGAACTTCTGCCCTTAGACTCCTCCTTTTAAATCTTTCACTTTCCTCCAATAGCACCCCAGGCAGAAAACTGAGCAAAGCATTCAATCCAAAGCAGACGTGGTGGGAGGGTCTTTGTGCCACAAATAAATGGTTTTCACAGTGCTGAGTCTAAATATCCAGCTTTTTTTTTTTTTTTGGTTTCAAAATAATTTTTTTTAAATAATAGGAGATTAACACTGGTTAATATAATGTGTATTGTTATCTTCAAAGTAGTTGTTCAGATTACAAAATCTAGGCACAAAAGATGATCAAACAATGTAAACACAAACTGTTCTTTTTGATGAACTAACAGAGATTAGTAGTATAGTTATCCATCTTGTGTATTTTTATATATGTGAATATATATACATACAATCCTTTCAATTTTTTCTTTTCACCTTTCCCCTATCCCAGTTGTTCTTTCCTTTTGAGCATTTTCTTGTCCTCTAATTTTCAGAATATCTATTGTACATTTTGGATCTTATTGACTCTTTCAGCTTTTTACACTAGGGAAACAATATGATTTTTATACATGCAAGTTTGATTTATTTACTTATGAGTATGATCTCAAGTTGCATCCATTTAACTACAAAAGCTTCACATTTATCCTTCTTTATAGCTGAATAATAATACTCCATTGTATAAAAACACTACATATTTTGAACCATTCCACAGTTGATGGACATTTGGGTTGCTTCCAAGATTTAGCTACTACAAATTATGCTGCTATAAACATGAGTGCATGTATAAAACTGTGGCATGATGTTTTCAATTCTTCTGGAAAAATATCCATAAGGGGAATAGCTGGATTGAATGGAACCTACAATTCTAGTGTTTTGAGGATTATCCACACTGATTTCCACAATGCTT
Organism: Dasyprocta punctata; assembly: GCA_004363535.1. Lineage (NCBI taxonomy): Eukaryota > Metazoa > Chordata > Mammalia > Rodentia > Dasyproctidae > Dasyprocta > Dasyprocta punctata. The sequence continues at coordinate 11,035 of RJWM01042158.1, read as the reverse complement.
ACACCAATCTAAACTCCTACCAGCAGTGGAGAAGGATTCCTTTTTTCCCAAAGCCCCTCCAGCATTTGTTATTGTTTGATGTCTTGATCACAGCCATTCTTTCTGGAGTGAGATGGAATCTCAGTGTTGTTTTAATTTGCATTTCTCGAATGACCAGTGATGTTGAACATTTCTTCTTCTATTTATTTGCCATTTGTATTTCTCCATCTGAGAAATACATGTTAATCTCAGATGCCCATTTTTGGGCTAAGTCTTTGAATTAGAGGGACCTGATTTTTTCAGTTCATTGTATTTTCTAGATATAAGTCTGTTGAGTGACAGTTCACTAAAATATTTTCCCTTTCTGTGAGTTGTCTTTTCATTCTGTTGGTGATTTCTTTTGATGTGCAAAAGTTTTTAATAAGATGAGATCTCAGTTGCTGATTCTTTGAAGCACTTCCCAAGCAGTGTGCCTTTTGCTCATGAACTCTCTGCCTGCTCCCATGTCTTCAAGATTTCTGCTTACCTTGTCTTCCAGTAGATTTAGTGTTTCTCTTTTAACATTTAGATCTTTGATCTATTTTGACTTTATTTTAGTGTGTGGTGATAGGCATGGGTCTAGTTTTAACTGTCAGCATGTGGCAAGCCAATTTTTCCAGCACCATTATTAAAGAGGCTATTTTAGTTCCAGTGAACATGTTTGGCCCTTTCATCAAAGATAAAGTGGCTGAGTGTCTTTGTAGTTGTGTGTGCATCTTCTAATCTGTTCCACTGATCTTTAGATTTTTTTTTTTTTTTTGCCAGAACCATGCTGATTTTATCATAGTAGCCTTGTAGTATAATTTTAAATCAGGGATTGTGATGCCTCCTGCCTTGCCTTTGTTGTCCAGGATTGCCTTTGCTATTCTGGGTCTCTACGATTTCCAAACACATTTTAGGAATGTTTTCTCTAGATCTGTGAGGTATGCCAATGTTATTTTGATCAGAATTGCATTAAATCTGTATAACAGTTTTGGGAGTGTAGTCATTGTCACAATGTTTGTTCTTCCTGTCCAAGAGCAAGGGATAGTTTTCCACTGTCTGTTATCTTCTTTGTTCTCCTTTTTCAGAGCAGTGTAGTTTTCAATATATCGATCTTTTACATCATTTGTTAGATTGATTCCTAAGTATTTCATTTTTGGGGATGCTATTGTGAAAGGTCCTATTTTCATAATTTCTCTCTTGGTGAGTTTGTTTTTTGTGTACAAGGTATGCTATTGATTTTTGAGTGCTGACTTTGTATCCAGCTACACTGCTGAATTTACTTACTAACTCTAATAGTCTTTTGGTAGAATTTTTGGGTTTTACAAACACAATTCAGATCTTTGTCAATTCTGCCAGATAGAAGTTAAAATCACTGAAATTCCTCCATGTATTTTAGGAAAATGTGGTTTTTTGAAGTCACGTGGAGGCTTTGAAATTACAGTATGTAGCATTCCACATAGTAAGGCTCTCTGAATCACAAAGTGGAGTATATTTCATTGGAAATACTTTTCAAAAGCAATCAGAATTTTGCTTTATGGATATTGGCAGTGCTTTGAAAGTTTTGTTATACAGTAGAATGTGTATAGAATAATCATAATCTAATAAATAGAGTAAGATCAGGAAACAATGTCAAGGTTCTGTACTTGATCAATGTAAAATTCTGTGTTTTAAAGAAAACAAAATAAATGCAAGAGCTTTTAGCACCTTCCAAGAAGTGAAATCAGCCTAAAAGCTACAACGTGAGTTTTGAGTTTCTACTGGCTTCGCATGAACAAGAACATGGCATAGGTGAGAAAAGTACTCATTAATCAAAAACTTGTTGTCGAAGAGCTAAGTGGTGGACATAAGGCTACGAAATGGGAACGCATGAGCCAACCTGGCAGATGTGGCTTCCAGATCCCAAGAATCTTTGACTCCCTTGAGAAGTACAAGAAAGAAGGCAGAAGAGTAAATATTTGTGGTATATATTCAACAACAAATGTATGAAATTTTCCTATTCCAGGTAATTGTGGGCCAGAAAGCAAAAGACTTTTAAAGAAATTCACACATAATTTATAACCCAAGATACAAGTAAGTAGGAAGATTAGCATGGGAAGAGAAGGTGGATTTAAACAGAGAAAAGAAAACACTGGTAGCTCCCGAAGATGAGGGATATTCCGGAATCAAAAAGAACCAGAGGATGGAGGCTAACATCCGCACAGTGCACTGAAGTCCCATAGTCATCTGACAGAAAAGTGAATATGGATAAATGGTAAGAGTGGCAAGAGAAACAGAATGAGTAGATGGCTTCAAATCATATTTAGTAATATGAATAATAGGCAAAAATTAGCCATGTTATGCTGGATACTGCCTAGAAACACTGTGCCAATTGCTTTCTATATATTGTAGTTATTCCTTTTTAAAGTATATGAATCTTTATAAAGTGCACAACTTATTTTAAAATTATTTTTCAACAAATTTTAAGAGAAACCAAAGACTTAGAGAAAGCCAAGTTTACATTGTCTCTAAAAGAAACAATGTTAACTCCTTACTGTCCGAGTCCAAAGCACATTCATTTCTTCACTATCTTAGGAGAGAAATAATTTATTTAACATAGAGGTTGGAAGAGAACAAGGTCTCAAATACTGTATTTAGTTTTTTAGGTTTTTAAAGTGTGTAGATTACACCAATGAGATTGGGAACATGGGAGAAAGATACAGACATACAGTAAGTTTAAGGACATTGTTTCATGCATCAAAAGTTTTGGGACTACACTGGCACAGAAATAAAGTATGAATGCAATATTTGTACAATAATTAAGTGGGGATCAAATTACTTGGTAAATGTTTAGATTATAAAAAAGTTTACAGTGAAAGACCTATTGCCGTTAATCCCCCTCTAAATATTCTCTCTCCCTTCAAACATCATTCCTCCCACTTTCTGAAGTAGATCTGGAAGTCCTGTCTTTATGAGCTATGATAAAAATTATGTGGACTCCTGCTGTCAAGGGCCATCCAGTAGAAAACCATGATGGTGTATCCTCAATTATCTTATTCACTAGATCTGGAACCGGGTATTTTCTGGCTCACCGCCAAGGTCAACACGCTGTGAAAGGTAAGGAAACCTCTTTCAGTCAACTCTGTGCATTGAGGCAACCATGGAAATACTTAGACACTCATGCAAGGAAGCATCCAGAACAGCTTCAGAAAATGAAAAAAACAATGGGATAGGTAAGTTCAAAGTTGGGGAGGGGGAGTTTAATGCAGATCAATGGAAATGTCTTTTACTGTAGCACATTTAAAAAATTTAAACTTTTGCCATATTTTGCAATTGCCCTTGTAGATGTAGACAGATTTGCATAACAAAATTGCAACACACTTCTGGGGTTCAGAAGACAGAATGTAACTCTAAATGTAGATTTGGGGATTATTATCATAAATGTCAGAAGTAAGTCAGAATTTATTTCTATTATCAAGGCCACAATTCCAGAATATAAAAAACAATGATGAGATCAGAACTGACCACAGCTGACCTCAGTGGTAAGGCATCAACCTGTGCGGAATCTCCCAGTGTTCTCATTGGAGCCTGTCAAACAAGAACGTCTCCGAGCTTCTGTTAAGACAGAAGGAACAAGCAGGCTACAACTCCTTTCTTAGCTCTTGCTGTTGCAGAATTTCCCTATAGCATTATATCAGCTACTCTCATTTGCTGGTCTTCTGTATCTTTACATGGACTTTAAATTTCCACTAAATACCTAAGGACATCATTAAACAATATGAAAAAAAGTTGTGTAATTGAAACTTTTAAATGACAATTCAAAATAAAATTTTGAGTGACAGCTTTCCTCCACTACAATGTTGTATTCTTTCACATACTCACACTTCACAGTATTAAATTACACAAGGATCTGAACAGTGTTTACTTGACTTTTATCCATAACCATCACACCAATGTCATTTTTCATATAGATAAATATATTGCTTAGGTTGTATGGACTTTCAGTTACAGATGTAACAGTATGCAAATGCATATATTCTATTACTATGTGAGGGTTGGACATACTCATAACTTCATTCTACAATAATATGAACAAGACCCAGACTTAGCGACAAACATTAGGAACCGAACATAATTGACTCCTGAAGAGTACTGAGAGTGCTCCCTAAAAATTTCTTTCTAAAGTGTTCAGTGATAATCTGAACTCACTTATCATGCACTTATCTTTCCTTTTATGTTGGTGACATTGTTGGGGCAGAGTCCTTGGTCAACATTCCTTCTATGTTGAGTCATCTAGTAAAGTATGTGTCCTGGCCTCTCTCTGTCCTCTCACTGCCTCACTCGCTCACTCATTTACTATCCAACTGGTGAATGTGAAAAGAGGAATTGGTCAGTAGCAGCTTGATCCCCCACTAACCTTTTGTCTTAGGGATCCACAAGCAAGAAACCTACAACGGAAAGCATGTTTTTTCTTGGTCAACTTTGTGGAAAAAAAACCCCAGCAAGGAGCTGCTCATCACAGCCAATCTGCATCAAATGAGGAATAGTTAAAATTGGAAAATTCATGCTGTCCCTGTCCAAAGAGCACATTCTAAAATGTATATTTTGTTAACAATGAAGGAAATATTGAGATACAATAGAAAAAACAAAGACAGGAAAAGGGAGAAAAGAACTTAATTTTTGTCTTTCTTATTACCTTATGACTCTGGGTCTGATTCCTGCTCAATTTTGCGTGTAGGAATTCCACTTTTATCATTTAGGAGAAGTTGGCAAAACAAGGTTTACGAACCCTAAATTTTTCCACTCTGTGTCATCCCCTTCAAGACTGAGGATACTCAGGTAAAAATAAACCCGTTTTCAGGATTTGCAGGGACTTCTCACTACCAGCTTTGAGGCAAAGCCCATCTCTGACTCCCCTGAAGTGACGGGTAGAACTCTCCAAGCTCACATCGTCTGACTCCAGGAGAAGAAGAGCCTTGGAGAACGCCCCATGATGGGATCACCTCGCAAACATGGCGGTCATCACCAGGGAACCAACTGAACCTCCAGCCATATGGGCTTCTCCACAACTAGGAAAATAAAGCTGATGGGGCAGACTCTGCCCTCCGGGTTCAACCCTAAGAGCTGCCCTCTGGCTGTTGTGACTGGCTGCAGGGTGCCCTTACTGTCTAATTCTGCTTCATCAGCCTTTTTATGATTCACAGCGATGCATCCTCAATTTATTTTTCTATGACCCAAGCCAAGAACCGGAGGGTCAGGCCAAGTCCAGTTTCCTGTCTCCTCTTTGCAGCACCTACTGGAACTTCATCTGGTGGCAATACTTTGTCTCATGCATGATGCTATTTTTTTTCACTTCTTGATTTGTTCAATGCTTGGATGCATAGAGTGTTATATATTATGGCTTCTTAAATTCTACACCAGATACTTTTTTTAAAAAAAATTCTATGAAATTGTATGAGTGCATAGGATATATTCATTTCTTCCCCGAGTACTGTGTGGGAAAACATAGCATAAGATTTCCTGACCCCAAAGAATTTATGATTTGCAGGAATGAAAGTAAATATATGAAACAAAAGGAGACTGAGGAGTTTTGAATGCAGTACAAATTGAGAAGAGTGAGGCATTCGATCAGGATTATTTCATATTTTATTTTAGGGTAACTTGGATAAAGCTAACATAGAGGGAAGAGGGGAAGTATTCCTCTTAGAGAAAATTATAGGATCACAATTCCTGAGCAGGGAAGACTGCAGTTGACTCTTCAGAGATGGACAGTTCCTAGGAATGACAATGAAAAACTCTTTTAGTTCCTGGTCAAAGATAGCTATCAAACTGTAGAAAAATGTATGTTTATTAGGATGCAAAATGAAAGCATGATTTATATGTTTTGTGATCTCTCCTTTGCTATAATTTGAAACAGAGCCCTATGATTCATTTTACTTCTGCATTATTTATTTGCTGTTTTATTCTTGCTTGTGGTTAGACAGTAAATATTCTATCCTCACAACACCTTTCGAAAAACACATTTACCTAGGGCTGATTTGTAAAAGCATTCTAGGCTAAAATCTCATAATGAAAAAATATGACATGCCCAAAAGATTATTATTTGTATATTAGTACCAATAGACTTAATAGTATGCATTTCCTCCTAATGGAAATACATGGTAACATTGAAGAAAGAGAAGTCTTCAAAATTATTGCATGTTGTTATGTTCAAAGTGGAACAAATTTTTTTTAATTTGTACACCTTACTGTTTGTCGCACCAAATAGCTTCAGTAGTCTGGCACTGAGCTATGATGCTTTTTGTTTAAGTAAATTTTAATTTTGATAACTCCAGGCAAGAGCAGGTGTATGATGAAGTGGGATCACAGATGACAAGATGGTGATAAATATGAAATTAAAACAGCCTTCTAACTTGGGACACGGTTTTCTATTATGCTTCCTTGGCTCCCAGCACTGTAAGCTCCCAGAGCAACGCGCTGCCTAGTGAATCATCAGCATCTTGGGGTAATTTGCTCTGACAGGGCACCCTGTGGGCTCATTAGATGCAGCGCCTCTCACCCACGTTCAATCTTCCTTCCTTCTCAGATTTTTGGCCACCGCTTAAGACCATGTACAACAGTAGAGATCAGAGATTAATGGTCATGCTTCACATTGTACAAAAGCATCTCAGACTCTTTTCTTCATTAAAATTTGACAAATACATTCTCTGAATGACACTGAAGTCATCTGTATTTGCAAACTATCCACCGATACTGTGTACATTAATTCCTCCATTAATAGTGTGGACAGTATGAAGCTATTAGACCATGTGCTAGTATGATCTTTACTGAAACTAAATATTACTCCATTAATTACCGAGAACTCGCTAAATTGTACAAGGCATTCGTCACCATACTCAGAGAAGAACTCAAGTATAGTTTATAAAATATGAAAAATCTCATCTCTATATTTTGTATCTACTTGTTTTTCAAAACTCATAGTTTACTGTTGCATTTTGTTTTACCTTATCAAAACTTGGAGTGATTTGTGCCTTCAAAGATGGCAATTGCCGTATGCATTTTAAAGCCAGCACACTGCAGAGGTAGATAAAAACACCATTACTATCAGATACACCGGCTCCTGGACCCCAGCTGTCATTTACTCAGAATCAGTGGAAACTTGCTATTCCCTAAAGTAAATATTAGGAGAAATCATTTAGTCAATGCTCCAATATTTAGTAGTTCCACACTCAAATTAATCACTCATGTTAACACTTAATATTTGTGGATATTTGTAAGCAAAGGAAAATTATGTCCTAAATGAGAAAAATCATAATGAATATTTTTGGTTATTAGTAAGGGAAAACCAAAAGAGTGGTTCAATATCAGAAATTTGCTTCATCTGAAAGAGGTCCAGTATTAGCTGTGCCAGTGTCAGTACATCAGGGAAAAAATAATAGAGAAACAAATAATTATTTTCAGGAATGGAAAAGGTAGTTTTACTTTAGAAGCTGAGATACGAGGGTTTATACAAGATGTGGTTAAATTATGGCAATTTGTTTGATAGTTTAAATGAAATGGACAGATTACAAGAAAAGAAGTCATACAAAATGACTTGGAAAAGAAGCTTAGTACTTAATTCAGTAGCCTAAAATCTTATCATTAAAAGACTAAATATTTATGCTACTGTGATGAGTTCTAAGAAATATTTTAATTCTAGAAAAACCATTATACAGTATACAAACATTAACATTCCCTGATATTTTTATAAGAATAGGGTTTTCTATGATAGCAATAATTACGCAAAAATGGACAAATAAAGACAATCTCAGTAATAAGCATGTGTATATATCCTAGACAACGTACTAAAAATCTCATTCCTTAAACACATCAGTTTTGTAATATATTACGATGACAGATTTTTCAATGAACCAGGCTCAGCAAAACCAATGCTACATGATCTTTCTTATGTATGGGAGCTAATGTAGAATTTAAGGATGTTAAAAGTAAAGAAGTAGTAACTAGACCCTGGGGAAGGTAGGAACCATAGTCACAGTAGGGTGACTACAGTTAACAAGAATATATACTTCAAATTAGTTAGGAGAGTAGATTTTGAATGTTCACACCACTAAGGAATGATAATTTTTAAGGGAATAGATATGCTATAACCCTGACTGATCATTACACAAAGTATACATGTATCAAATTATCACATATACTTCACAAATATTGTATGTCAATGACAAATAAAAAAACCCATCATCTCAACAGAGGCAGAAAACACTTTCGGCAAAATTAAATATTCATCATAAAAGATAAAACTATTAAACTTAATAAGAATGTGAGCAGTAACAACTTTTGCTTTACAACTAATGAGAAAGAGTTGACAGCTCCCCTGTGGAGATGGGCAGGCCAAGGATGTCATTTATTGCCAGTTCTATCTAATGCTGCATGCTAGGCTTGGTGAGAGTAAAAGGAAACAAACAGAAACAGACTACAAATCTTAGGTAGGAAAATCCAAAGCTGGTTCTTCCAACATGGTATAATTGCATACGCAAATTAAACTGGAGAAGCGGTACATAGCGTTGGGATTAGAATTCATGTGTGTTGCATAGAGAATCAGTACCTAAAATATGAAGTACCTACAAATAAATCTAGTGAAATTTTGCATTATTCAAAGAACAGAATTGTGAAAACTATATTGAGATAAATTAATAAATTGAAAAGTTACATATTATTCATGGATTGGAAGTCTCAGTGTTAGAAAGATATTGACTCTACCCACATTTATTGACCCACTCACCACAATCCTACCATACTCAACTACAGTAGGCTTCTTTCCCCGCCATGGAGCTTGACAAGCTGATTTCAAAAGATGACAAAATGCTGAAAATTAGCCTAGTGCCTTAGAATTAATAAATCAAATTGGAAAAATGTGCTGTATAATAATTAAGAAAACATATTACAGACAAGACAAAAATAAGAAGATGAATGGAACAAAATTGCACAAAAAAGAGTACACAATTCGCAATTCCATTCACCATCACAGAATTCAGCAATTACAAACCCAGTAAGACATCATTCCACACTCATCCAATGGAAAAAAATTTCAAATTAACCATTACTGAGAGTTGGAACAACTTTAACTTTCACAGTGTTGATGAAAGAAAACTGGTGCGGTCATGTGGAGAAACCAGCGTGGACACTCGGTCTGCACGGTGAGGTCGCACAGGCTCATGTGGAGAGTTCAGCAGCTTCTCGCAGCTGTGAAACAGAGGGCAGCTTTGCATGCATTACTCACGGTGACGTTCTGCACTGAAGCCTCAAACTGGAATAGTCCAGGTATGTGTTACTTTTACAGCTAATACAATCATATAATAAATGCAATACCAAGTTCAGTGCATATAATGAAACACAACGATACACATCTACTGGAATGTAACTCACAAACCATATTAGTTAAAAGAAAGCAGATAGTTGAGTAATATATACAATACAATTGCAGATATGTATGATTCAAAACCCAGTGAACTGGAGATATGTAAATGTGTAAGGTGATAGGTGAGGAGGTGAGTATAGGCTATAGGCCTGTATGAAACAGTTAGGCAGTGATTTCTCCTGTGTATGCACACATGCAAATATTATAGAAATATACAAGCTTTTGGAGAAAAAGTTGTATGTTTAAGAGGTATATAAATGGTGCTTTTAATTAGTAGCAATGTTCTTTCTCTTAAAATCAGTCATAAGTAGGTATTAACATTATTACTCATTAAAATAGTTATATAATCATTTCTATACTAGTTGAATATATATTATCTCTATGTATATTTTGCTGCATTTGCTGGCTTGCTAGAAAGAAAAATTCTTAGCATTAGATTATTAACACCTAATTCCTATTTTGATCATGGGTCTAAAGGTTTTCATCTTATACTACCTTTTCTTTAGTCTACAATAAAACAGAAATACAATTTTTAAATATTTCCAGGATAAACGTCAATCACTATCTAAGATTTGGAGGTAAAAACACAGAGTTACAAAAAGTAAGCTGATATAAGCATTCACCTAGTAAAACAGTCTAGAAGTACTTTATGTAGACACAAATAGTCATTATTCAATTTCTTCTGAAAAGACATTAGTTTTTCTGCCTGAAAAATGTTAGTAGTGTTAAGAACTGAGTTAGCAATGAATTCATGGTGTTATATATGCATTAAGATGGGGTAGAATAGCGTAGTTTGATAAATTATCCTTAAAACTTTTATAATACAAATAGAAAGGTTTAATGCTATATAAATTAATCTTAGGTCATCTGAAAAAATGTAGACTCATAAATATACAAATGAAGGGGAGCAGGGGTACCTTATATTACACTCGTAAAAAGATAATTGAGAGCCACAGATAGGTATTGATTTCCCCAAAATCACTGTCAATGCTGGGTTTAGATTTTAAATTTCATTTCCATTTATTTGTACTGTGCCCAACATTTTATTTCCTCAAATTGTGGATAAAGAACATGTTGTAGATTTATTCCTATCATCCATAAGATACTTGGTGAAGCCAGCAGTAACTGTATTATGATAATACAAAGAGTATTAATGAGCACTTGCAATAGGCTACCACTCTTACGAGCATCAAACAAAGACCCACGCGTGTAATGTTTATAAATACTGTTAAGCTTTTGCATCTTGTATTTATTGTTACAAAACAAACTGTCCCACAAATGATGCAACTGAGGGTTAGAGGTAGGGTTAAGGTCAAGGTCAGGGTCAGCATTAGGATTGGTTAAGTTCAGGGTCAGAGTCAGGGTTAGGGTTGGTTAAGGTCGGGGTCAGGGTCATGGTCAGGGCTAGAATTGATTAAGGTTAGGGTCAAGATCAGTGCCAGGGACAGAGTCAGAGACAGAGTTACGATTGGTTAGGGTCAGAGTCAGGTTCAGCATCAGGGTTAGGGTTGGTTAGGGTCAGGGTTAGGGTCAGAGATAGAGTTGGTCAGTGTCAGGGTCAGAGTCAGAGTTAGGGTTGATTAGTGTCAGGGTCAGGTTCAGGGTTAGGGTTGGTCAGTGTCAGAGTCAGGATTAAGG
>RJWM01042157.1:0-14482 GCA_004363535.1 Dasyprocta punctata | reverse complement strand
GAGGCTGAGGCAGGAGGAACACTATGAGCCTGAGACCAGCCTGGGCTACATAGTGAGTTCCAGGCCAGCTTGAACTGCATAGCAAGGCCCTATCTCAAAAAGGCAAAAAAAGCTACACAAGACCCCAGTCTCAATAAAAAAAAAGGAATTCTACTCCCCAAGAGCCTGGTCCAACTAAGCTGCACCAGTTACTGCAGTGCGGCAATGAGGGTCCTAAATGGTCCCCACTCTATCCTTACCACCACCAACAGGTTACTCAGCACTCAGCATCAGTCTGTCTCTAGACACAGACAACTAGGGCCAGCTGGAGCAACCACTCCTGAAGACCTGTGTATGGGCCCCTCCCTGTTAAAGACAGTCAGTGGGCAAGGGGATGCATGAGCCTGCACACACCCCGAGGGCATTCTAGAGCCCTCCCTGGCAGCTGGCACTCGGAGAATTACTTGCTCTCATGCTCCCCAAACTTGACCCAGAATCTGTGGACCATAGAAAGCCCTGAGGAATTCTGTAGAGGCGAAGGACAGGATCAGATCAGTATATTAGGGAGAGAGCTGAAGGCAAACAGACCTGGAAGAGGGGTGAGCACGTTAAAGAGACCACTAGTCCAGAGAGCGTGCAGAAATTGCAGCTGTAGCAGTGTTGCGGTTTTGAAGAAGTGGGCAGAAGTAGATTTAGTGTTAACACACACTGATTCACAAAACTGATTCAATTTGGAGGTTAAGGAAAGAATCCAAGGCTCTCTTCTCCCTACTTTTATTCAAAATGTACTGAAATGCATTGGGCATGGTGGTACATGCCTGTAATCCCAGCACTCAGAGGACTGCCACGAGTGAGTCTTTGTCTCAAATAAGTAAATAAATAAAATACTGAATAAAGAAGGCAGTGAAAATTTAAACAGTGTATTTATGGCAGGTCATAAACATTAATTACTGGCTGAAAATCAGGAATGAAGAGGGAAATGCCATTTATTTACACTCAAGGAAAATTATTTCATGCTAAAATTTTTTTTAAAGAGGTAGAACTGGCCAGGTGTGGTGGCACACACCTTTAATTCCAGCACTCAGGAGGCTGAGGTAGGAGGAACATTGCGAGTTCGAGGCCGGCTTGGGCTACAACGCGAGCACAAGGCCTGCCTGAGCTACGTAGTGCGACCCTGTCTCAAAAAACTAGGGCTGGGAGCTTGGCTCAGTGACTTAAGCGTCTGTCTGGCAGGCGTGAGGTTGTGAGTTTGATTCCCGGTGCCACAAAACAAAAACAAAACAAAACAAAAAAAAATAGAGAGGTAGAATTAATTAATACCTTAGACAACATTCAAAAAAGAAAATCTAATAGAAAAAAGCCTGGAGAGAGAGAGAGAGGAAGGGAGAGAGAGAGAGAGAGGTTACTGCTCAGTAATGGGACTGCAAAGTATTATTTTTTGTGGTACTGGGAATTGAACTCGGGACGTTCTGCTTGCCAGGCAGGCACTTATGACGCTGAGCTATATCCCCAGCCCAAATTATATTTTTTATTAATCCACATTTTCTTTTTTTCTTTTTTTTGTTACCGGATATCGAACTCACAACCTCGTGCCTGCCAGACAGGCGCTTAGGCCACTGCACTAAATCCCCGGGCCTATTTTTTGAGACAGGGTCTCACTGTGCAGTTCAGGCTGGCCTTGAACTCATTTTGTAGCCCAGGCTGGTCTCAAACATACAACAATCCTCCTGCCTCAGCCTCCCAAGTGCTGGGATTAAAAACGTGCACGACCACACCCAGCTTAATCCACATTTTCAAACCTCTAAAAACAATGAATGGTTAATTGTGTAAGTTTTAAGTAAAAACAGCTCAGAAACATAAGGATGTGCTAAGTTAAACACTAACCTTTTCACAACTTTTCTAGTCTGCAAATACATTTCTTTTGGTTAGAAGGAAATTTCCCTATTTCACTGCAGTTGTTATGAAAAATCTATTTAGATGACACCAAGGTTGACCTTCAACAAGCAATGGTCTCTGTAGCGGAATGATGAAAAGGTGGTGTCGTGGGCAGACATCCTCTCCAGAGACGCTGCAGCGGGGCAGAGGAGAGGGCTCACGTGCCCTGGGACCAGACGCCTGAATTTAACAAGTGGCTGCATTCTTACTGTGACCATAAATAATTTATCCTTTGCATAACTCAGTTTTCATATCTGTAAAATACTGGTAGTAATACACACTATCAGAATTGTTGAGAGAATTAAATGCACTTCTATCTGTAAAGCACTAAGAACAATTTCTGGCACTTAATGACAGGACCCTCATACTTCTTAGTTGTTGGTAATAATAAAATTACTATAAATGCTAGTTTCCTTCAAGTTGATGATTTTTAGCCAGGGTTTCATTCTTCTCAGTCAAATATGGTACTAACTGAGATGTTAGCTAAAAACCAAGGTCTGACCTCTCTCAGGGGTATTTGCATTTTAAAAGAGGGTCTTAAAAATCTTTTCAAAATCCAAAGATGTGAACCAAGAACGGTGGAATGACAGATGATGAGATTAATATCTTAAAGCAGGGGGCCACTTATGCTGTCTGCTTATGAAAGAAACCATGACTAAGATGACTAAGGGTTGGGAGGGGGAGGAAAGCATGAGTGCCCCCATCTCCAGTTTGCTCTCCAGATGCAGCCAAAGCTCAGAGACAGAGAGATCTCCCCAAAGGGGTTCCAGCACACAAAGACCTAAAAGCTTAGAGGAAAGGAAAGAAGGACAGGAGCATTTTCTTGACACTTTCTATTTTCCTGTTAGATTCAAAGCACTTTTCTTTTGTTAATCCACTACTGTGAAGCTAGGTATAAACTCCGCTTGGCTCCCACCATATCAGATGTATGCTCTGGGGCAGTATATTTACATTTATTTATTTATTTTACATTCATTTTAAAGAGACGACACAACAGAAACAGGTTACACCTCCCACAGAGATTCTGATAAACTACTTGTATCTACATAATGGACTATATACAGTGAAGATGTTTGGGGTGAGACAGATAAATAGAACCTGTACCACTGTTCTCCTACATTTTATTTATTTATTTATTTTTATTTATTTATTTTTTTGTGGTAATGCGGATCAAACTCACAACCTGGCACCTGCCAGGCAGGCGCTTATGCCACTGAGCCAAATTCCTGGCCCTCCGGCCCTAGTTTTTTTTTTTTTTTGCGGCACCGGGGATTGAACTCACAACCTCGCACCTGCCAGGGCAGGCGCTTAAGGCACTGAGCCTAACTCCCGGCCCTGGATTTTTTGAGGCAGGGTCGCACTATGTAGCTCAGGCCGGCCTTGCGCTCGCGTTGTAGCCCAAGCCGGCCTCGAACTCACAACGCTCCACCTACCTCAGCCTCCCGAGTGCTGGGATTAAAGGCGCGCACCACCACGCCCGGCCTAGGCCCTAGTTTTTTAAGACGGGGTCACACTATGTAGCTCAGACCAGCCTGGCGCTCACGTTGTAGCCCAAGCCAGCCTCAAACTCACAACGCTTCACCTACCTCAGTCTCCCGAGTGCTGGGATTAAGGGCGTGCGCCACCACGCCCGGTTTCTCCTACATTTTAAAAACTGTTTCACACTCAAAGTTGCCACATAGCAAGGATTCTCTCAAATTAATTTTTGTTTAGTCAGATTTCAACTCTGCAACATACAATACAGCATGTAAAATATCTTTCTGATGTACTTTAACCCATTCCTGTCTGCTGGTCCCACTGGTTGTCTTGGACCACTGCGGGTAGAAGTGGTTACACGCATGGGTGGTTCAAGCTGCCCAGCAGTGAGACACGTGAATTGTGGCCCTGTTGCGAACAGGTTAATAGTTCTTCAAACATCTTTTCACAATGAACTCATTCTACCGAGGTTCCAACAGAGGTTTAATGATGAGCTCTAGACTGCCCACCACCAAAACTTATCCTTAGCCCTAACCCTTCTGAAAGAGCCCAGTCAGACACCTCACACCAAGCCTGTCTACATACATTGCCCTACCAGGACTCACTTACTCCAGCAAGAATCTCAGCTAGAAATCTTTTTATCCCCTCGTAGGAGAGGCTCACTAACTTAGCCAGGCTGGCCCCAGACTCCCCATCTTCCTGCCTTGTCTCATAAACACCTAGGATTACAGACAAGCCACACTGGCTGGCTTGGTCAGAAATCTTAAATGGTAGCGCAGCCTTGTAATCCCAGCACTCTGGGAGGCTGAGGCAGGAGGAAAGCATGCTTGAGCCCAGTCTGGGCAATTTAACAAGACCCTATCCCAATGTTTAAAAAAAAAATGGACTGGGGACGTGGCTTAGTGCAAAGACCCTAGAGTCAATCCCCAGAATCACAAAAATAAATAAATTAAAAAAAAAATTTTTTTTTTACAAAGACTGTTTCCCTCCTATTTTTATGGGCAATTCACCTGTCATCTATGTGCACAGGGTTACTGTCCCTGTCTTTATTCACATCTGTACTGGCTTTTTGTTCATTTGCTTGTTTTTGGCAGTACTGGGGCTCAAGCCCAGGGGCTACTGACCTACACCCTAACCCTTTTTACTTTGAGACAGGGTGTCACCAAGTTGTCCAACTAGGATTCAAAACTCATGATCCTCTTGCCTCTGCCTTCCTCAGCACTGGGATTACAGGCTTACAACACCATGCCTGTCTTCCATAACTGAATTTTTATTATACCCCATAATACATTATTCCTGAAATCATCTCCAAACTGGTCTCATCAATCCTGACTCTCCTCCATACTATCCCAGTAAATCAACCTTCAAATTTAACTCTGCCTTCACTAGTAGCTGGAATTATTGGAACAATAATATTATTGTTCCAATAATTCCAGCTAACAGAGCAGTGAATGTAGGCTAACAGAGCAGTGATTTTGAACAGAGGCTTAGGAAAAGAAACAACATGCCGCAGTGAACAAGATACCTATGTGATATACACCCACACGGTCCGTTTCTGGAATAAAATTTTCAAACAATCCTTGCAAGAGTAACAATAACCTAATGATGTTCCATTTCTATTTCATTTTTTAAAATGCTTGTTGCCAGGCATGGTGGCACATGCCTGTAATCCCAGTACTTTGGAGGCTGAGGCAAGAGGATAGCTGTGAGTTCGAGGCCAGCCAGGGACATATAGTTCAAGGTCAGTCTGAACTACACAACAAGACTCTGTGAGAAACAAAACAAAACAAAACAAAACAAAACAAAAACCAAAAACTACCACTGAGCATAAAGCTGCAGTACTTTAATATAAAATCATGTCACTGGACTGGGGATATAGCTCAGCGGCATAGCGCCTGCCTGGGAAGCACAAGGTACAGAGTTCGATTCCTTATACCAAAAAACAAAACAATAAAACTAAAATTGTGGGGGCCAGGGATTTATTTTAGTCACTCAAATGCTTGCCTATTAAGCACAAGGTCAATTTGATCCCCGGTACAAAAACAAAACAAAACAACAACAACAACAACTAAAATTGTGTCATAGTAACCATTTTTATCTCATTAAAGGAAATCCTGAGACCTCCTAGAATGATGCACAGCTACTGCTTGTTTAACAACATGTTTGTTGGGCCAGGGATTTAGCTCAGTGGCTCAAGCACTTGCCTGGTAAGCATGAGATCACCAATACCCAATAAAAAAAAAAAAACAAAAACAAAAAAACAAAAACAAAAACCCAGGACTTAAATGACTGAAGCAGATGGTTTGGACTTTTGAGCCACTGTTTGGACTTACGAACTATTTTTTTGGTATAGTTCTGCCCATCTGTTTTTTTTTTTTTTTTTTTTTATACCAGAGATTGAACTCACAACCTCACACCTGCCAGGCAGGCATTATGGCACTGAGCTAAATCCCTGGTCCTATTTTTTGAGACAAGGTCTCACTATGCAGTTCAGGTTGGCCTTGAACACACTTTGTAGCCCAGGCTGGTCTCCAACTCACAACGATCCTCCTGCCTCAGCCTCCCGAGTGCTGGGATTAAAGGCATGCGCCACTGTGCCTGGCTCTGTCCATCCTGTTGATATAACCTTGGTCTTTTTTTGTACAGTGTATCTTGCTTATGCAATACTATAATTTTTGCTGACTGTACTGTATGATACAATCCTGCAGTTTTATGTTCTACTATGCATTACAATACTGCACATAAGAGTTAAACAAATAAAAGCAAAGCCATCAAATTGGGCTTCCTTTGACCATGTCTTTGTTCTGAATATTGTAATGTGCATACTATACATGAGCTTTCATTTAGAGCCCAACTCATTTAAAAATGTCCTCTAGCCTATTGTATTGGAGGCACATTGACTAAGCATGTTGTGCACATAAAGCAGTTATGAAGACAAATGTCTTCGAAATATGTACTATTTCTGGGGAAAAGTAAGCTATCTACCATTTTTTGGATATATCCAAACAACACATGGTTTCCATTCTGCGGCAGAAAGGAGCAATTTGCAGCACAGTCTTACAAGACCTGCTGATCCCATATGATGCAGGCAGAACTGCTGTTCCAAAAGGCCAGGAAAGTTTATCAGGGCATCTTCTACTGGGCTCACTTCTAAGGACTGTCTGCTTTCAGCAGTTCCTCAAGTGACAATAAAATCCATTCATTTTCAGTTAAATAAATTCTCAGATAAAAACAAAGTATCGATTTATTTATTTTTTGAGACTCGATATGTCATTCAGGCTGGCATTGAACTTGCTTATGTAGCCTAGGCTGGCCGTGAACTCACGGCAATCTTCCTGGCTCAGCCTCCCAAGTGCTGAGATTAGAGGGGTGCGCCATAAACTCTTTAGAAGTGATGTTAGCTTTGAAACTTTTTGCTATGCAGACATGTCTCCTATCACATGAGTGCACATATTTTTTTGAGGGTTATCTATATACTTTCAAGCTACAGGAAACAAACAATTAATTATCACTGTTAATCTTGGCTCTGCTCTACGTGTTTAATTTTGCCTTGCACTCCTGGTCAGTCAGCTCCTTTACTGCAAACTTTGTATGTCTTTCTTTTCATCAAGGTACTTAATGCAGAGGCGGACAGCGCAGTGGCTCCATTGATGCCAGTCTCACTGTCAAGGATATCTGGCCTTTCTGATGATTTTTAGAGTCACGCAGGCTCACTGTTCTGTGATTATCTTCTTAGTATTTTAGTATCACTCATTTCTTGCGATGACCTGTAGAAGCTCCTACATGAATGAGCCAAAACTTCACATTTAAAACACAGCTTCCAGCAATATCAACTGTGTGATCAATGTGACTGAAGAATTCATTGACGCTGCAAGATGCCAGGAAAGGGCACATGAGGAAATACAGGAGAAGATGCTTTACTGATTTGCTCAAGATCATATCTCTACTGCATCTGTTTCACAATCATGATTTTTTTTTCCGGAGAACTATATATAATTTATGGCACTGATTAGTTAAGGCACTTCTGGCTGTAGGTGACAAAAATCCAAATCAAATTCTTATTAAAGTCAGCCGTGGTGGTGCACACCTTTAATCCCAGCACTCGGAAGGCTGAGGCAGGAGGATCATTGCGAGTTCGAGACGAGCATGGGTTACAAAGTGAGTTCAAGGCCAGCCTGAACTGCATAGTGAGACCCTGTCTCAAAAAATAGGGCTGGGGATTTAGTTCAGTGGCATAAGCGTCTGCCTGGCAGGCGCAAGGTTGTGAGTTCGATCCCTGGTACCAAAAATCAAAAACAAAAACAAATCTCAGTAAGAGATGGGGAATAAAAAAGAAGGTGTAAATCTATGTAAAGGAAATATCCAGGGTTTCACTAGCCAAAGGCACTGTGAGATCCAGGTACCCGAAAGTTGTCACGTGGTCTCCAGTTCTCTCAGTCCTGTGCTCAGTTTTCATCTGCGTCGCTAGTGTCCCCACCAGGGTGGCACCATGGTCCCCCAGCAGCATGAATAAGACGTATCTATACAGGTGAGGCAGCCCAGCAGCAATCCCAGCCTGAGGCAGGCCGATCTTGAGTTGGAGGCCAGCCAGAACAGAGTCACATGTGAGGCTCCAGGGACCGGGTGGTGACTCTCAGTGGTTTCATCTATAAAATGAGTGGTGTGGAACTCACAAGACAATGCAGTCAGCAAGGCAATCAGAAGGTCCGGATTCTATTCCTAACACTGTGTGACCTTCAATTAGTTACCTCATCTTTTGCGGCACCGGGGATTGAACTCACAACCTCGCGCCTGCCAGGGCAGGCGCTTAAGGCATTGAGCCAAACTCCCGGCCCTGGTTTTTTGAGGCAGGGTCGCACTATGTAGCTCAGGCCGGCCTTGCACTCGCGTTGTAGCCCAAGCCGGCCTCGAACTCACAACACTCCACCTACCTCAGCCTCCCGAGTGCTGGGATTAAAGGCGTGCGCCACCACACCCGGCTTGTTAGTTACCTCATCTTGCTAGGGGTTTTTTATGGTACTGGAAATCAAACTCATGACCTCGTGCTTGCCAGGCAGACACTCATCTCTCTAGGTTTAGGTGTCCTCCTCAGCTGCTGCGCGGGCTGGGACAGGGGTGGGGGCTCATTCGGGGTGCCGGATGGCAGGGATGAAAGGAACCTCCAGGCTCCCGCCCGCGCACACGCACCCACTGCCTGTCAGGTCGCATCTCACTGCTCCCCGCCGCTCCCCGCCCCATCGCCCATAATCATGATTACTGATGAGCACTTTCTGAATCATTCTTATCCCTGCTTTTTCTGACATGTGAGACATCACCACTGCCTGAACCCAGATGCTGTGATGATCTGTTGGTGGCTGTTCTTTTTTGTTATTGTATTTTGGTACCAGGAATTGAACTCACAACCTCGTGCCTGCCAGGCAGGTGCTTACGCCACTGAACTAAATCAGCAGTCCTGTTTTTTGAGACAGGGTCTCACTATGCAGTTCAGGCTGGCCTTGAACTCACTTTGTAGCCCAGGCTGGTCTCGAACTCGCAATGATCCTCCTGCCTCTGCCTCCCGAGTGCTGGGATTACAGGTGTGCGCCACCACACCCAACCTGGCTGCTGTTCTTTAAAGGTTACTAGAAAGCGTGTGTTCTTAAGAAATCATTTCCACTGAACTATTTTGACATTATGATGTCCAATACAGATATTCTTCATTTAGTGATACAACTGTTTCATGCCTGTTTGGACTTATGACCTGTCATTTTTTGGCTACGTTTCTGTCCTGTCTTTTTTTTTTTTTTTTTTTGGGGGGGGGTACCAGGAATCAAACTCATGACCTTGCGCTTGCCAGGCAGGTGCTTATACCGCTGAGCTACATCCCCAGTCCCAGCTCTGTCCATCTTGTTGATAGAGCCACAGTGTCTTTTTGTGCAGTATGTACACCTTGCTGGTAGAGAACTGTGATTTCTGCTGATTGTACTGTGCAGTACCCCTGTGGTTTTATGTTCTGTTGCACATTATGTGGTATGAAAATAAAAGCAAAGTCATCAAGTTGGCAGTTCCTTTGACCATTTCCTTGTTCTGAGTATTTTAATCTACATCCTTTTTTTTTTTTTTTTTTTTTTTTTTTTGTACCAGGGATCAAACTCACAGCCTTGCACCTACCAGGCAGGCGCTTACCTCACTGAGCTAAAATCCCCGGCTAATCTACATACTTTTAACAAGCACGGGCTGTCTGGATTTCAAAGCAGACATATGCTGAATCTTATTTTAACAAAGATAAAAAAGCAAAAACAAAAACAAAACAGATTCTCTAACGGGTATTGCAAGTAGGTAAATGTGTTATTTTGCATAATAAAATATAGGAGGAAATGACAGAAGATAGGCTTTAGGAATTACAAACCACCACAGTCATTACATGCCATTTGGGTAAGAATGAAAAAAGCTTTCACCATCGTCTGCAGTAATCACTACAAGTAGTTTTTCCTTTTCTTTTTTACTTCATGGAGCCACCATGGTACCCTGTCCTCTATCTACAGAGATGATTGTAAAATGCCAAGGGTCAAGCATAATGCTCAGTACCAGAAAAGAGTTCAAAATATTTTTGAATGAACAAATTACTGACTGAAATGAACACAATGGGCCCTCGAATTCTCTCTGCTCCCTCTTAGGTATGCTATTATGCCTATTATGTGCTTTGGCACCTCTCCATGTCAATCATGATGCACTTCCTTTCCCTTATCCCTAGAAAGGCCCTGGTTATTCTTTCTTCCTTTGGAGATCTAGAATCTGTAATTACCCTGATCTAGCGTCAGACTCCTCATTAAAGGGCCCCCTTTCTCCTGGGCCTTCCTTCTGTCTCTAACATGCCTCTCCTGAAGCAGAGACTGAATCTAGCTGAAGATCTTGGAAGATAAAGCTCCTGAAAAGCAATTTCTGCCCCCAGGTTATTTGAATTCCTCACTCTCACCCCTAAGTTGTGTAAGCCATGAGCAATGCGATCAGTATTACACCTATGTATTTATACACCAGCCCACTGCAGCTAACTTCATAGCAGCAGAGGTCACACTCAAAAAATACTGAACATTCCACTATGGGTCTAATAAATCCAACTGAAATATCGTGCTTTGTGCATAAAATGCCTGCATGCACCAGTAATTCCAATATATCTTTTTTTTTTCTTTAAAAGTGGTGCCAGGGCTCAAAACAACTTGATGTGGCCTAACAAGTACAACCTTATACTAAAAAAATCATCTTTTTCTACGACAGGTAAAAGTCCATTAAAAGCTAATTTTTTTAATGGTATCTGCAATTGCTGTGAATGTAGGTGAACTTTCCACAGCCTCCTGTTTGTCAGAAAGCTAGTATTTATGGACTCCCTATATTTTAGTTATTTGTCACCATACAGGCTGGGTGCGATGGCAGAACTTCGCTCAACACTGAATCAGTGAATGATTTAGGCTTACAGTTTACTTCCTATCTAGGCTGGACTCCTGGGCCTATGCCCAGCCTCTTAATCTCCCTCAGCAGACAACTGCGTCAGAATCTGGCACCCACGTTTGTTCTGCCTAACCCTGGAGGAAAGGGGAGAAAACTTCAAAGCATCTCTTTTTTTCCACTGTCAAGCAGCCAAAATGGTGCTTTTTTCTGCACTTGTATCATTCAAAAACCAAATCCACCGAACCTTCACAGCCCCCCTTCCCACCATGTTAAGCAGTCTGGTGCTAGGGACACACGGAATGCAGTCAGACTCTGCCCTCCAACAGCCCAGTCGGCAGAAAATTAAAGTGTCACCAAAATGCTATAATACACAAATAGATTCAAGTGTATAGAGAAAAGAAGTTAGATATAGGAGGGGAGTTAGGTGTAAACATTTTGGGTATTTAACCCAAATATTCAACAGTTTCCATCTGAAGCAGTAAAAGTCTCTGCATACAATGCTAAATGCTAAAAGCACTTACCACTTAAATTTATTAAGCTAAAAAATGCAAACAAGGTATTAGAAAAAAACTCAAGATGTGCAATAGGCAAAACATTTCAACTTTCTAAACTGTACACATCGAACTACCTGTTCATTATCAGAATGTCTCAATTTCAATTTGGATGATCTCAAATAACACACCAAACCAAAAAACCTGAGGTCCACCACATAGTCACAAAAGCCCACAGAAATCCAAGTGAGCGGAAGAAAACCTAAATGTGGCACAATGTTTAACATCTCTTTTAAATTCCCTTAGATGCTAAACTGATGATAAAAAGATTAGGGTTCCAAGAGTACAAAATTTTACCTTTTAGCACGAGTACAGAATCTCAACGGGATTTTGAAATACTCTACAAACATGTGCTTAACTGCTCTTAACTACTTTGGGAGTCCTAATCTGATACTTTTTTCCGCGTTTATACCAAACGCTGGTCTTGAAGATATCTCAAGATGGAACTGTGTGCTCGAAGAGCTCACACCCCTACTTTGGCCCCACACACGCAGTTACTTAACAGAAAATAAGGAAGTGCAGGGCCCGAAGGAGGTCGTATTTCCATGCTAATTTCACAGTTCCATTACTTGCAAGATGATAATGAAGGTTTAAATGGGGGGTGGGGTTGTAGGGAAAGTGAAAATCCTAAATTAGGAAACTGTTTCACTTCCAAAATTTACACTGCATGAAAACTACCCGATCCCCCGTAAAGCTCAAAGTTGCCATTAACTGAAATGTTGACTACGTGTTTCACTGTTTTCCCTTTTTTTTTTTTTTTTTTTTTTTTTTTTTTTTTTTTTTTTTTTTTTTTTTTTTTTTTTTTTTTTTTTTTTTTTTTTTTTTTTTTTTTTGTTTTTTGGTCTTTTTGAGACAGGGTCTGGCAGTTCAGGCTGGCCCTGAGCTCACTTTGTAGCCAGGCTGGTCTAGAACTTGCAACGATCCTCCTGCCTCAGCCTCCCGAGTGCTGAGATTACAGGCTTGCGCCCAGCTTGTGTTTCACTTTTTTTCTGCTTTTCTGCGGTGCCTTCTCTGAAGCCAGAGAGGTCTTCTTTCCCCGCGCCCTCGCAAGAGGTGGGCCCGGGAGCACCTGGCCGGGGCGCGGCCCGCGCGTCTCCCGCGCAGCAGGTGCGGTCCGGGGCGGGAAGGAAGGCGCGAGACCCGCGCTGCAGCGGCGCCGCAGGAGCTGCGAGCATCGCCGTGCCGCCGGGATGCAGCTTCCACGCGACAAGTGCGGGCGGCCGAAAGCCCCCGCGCCCTCCGGCGCCCCGCCCGCCCCCGCCGCGGCTCCCGCAGCATCCCTGGAGCTCGGGCCGAGCAGCGCGGTACCCACCCCAACTTCCAGGGCGCCGGCTCCCAACTCAGGCGCCCGAGCCTCTGCGCCCCACGCGCTCCCTCAGGACCCCCGCGCCGGCGCGGCGGGAAAGCGCCGCCAGGTGCCTCCCGCCCCGGGTTCTGACAAGAGGTCGGCAGCCGCCGGGGGCCTCGCTGAGCCAACCGCCGCCGCGCGCGCCCCTCACGCACTCACCGGCCCGGGCCCGAGCGGCCATCTTAGCGCGAACCGCGGGTCCCGCTCCCCGGTTCGCCGCGGCGGCGGCCGCCAGTGAGGGGCGCCGTCACTGTGACGTCGCGCAGGCCCCGCCCCCGAGAGCCCTACGGGCCCCGCCCTTCTGGGAATCCCTGCTGCTGCCTTTCGCGGACCGCGTCCTCCACAAGCCCCGCCCCTTCGCGTGCCCCGCGCCTGCGCCCTCGCCCCCCCAGCTCTCGGCAAGGCCTCGCTGGACCCGGGCGCGTGAGTGAGGGTTACACGCGAGGCAGCCCGACCCCCACGGGACATGAGGTGTGGACCACGAACGCTTCCTGCCCGGCGGGCTTCGAGCTTTTCGCAGCCGTCGACCGGGGAGACGGGACCTCGCTCTGAAGTCCAGGCTGGCCTTGAACTACGTAGCCTAGGGTGGCTGCGAATTCGCAGCGATTCTCCTGCCTCAGCCTCCCGAGAGCTGGGATGCCGGGCGTGCACCCAGCTCGGGGTTCCGACACTAGTTCCCGGGATTTCTGGGATTGTTCTGTGGCGACGCGCGCCCGTTCAGTTTCCTTCAAAATCTGCCCGTGGCCCCCCGGCACGGAAATCCTGCCGGGAAGGGTTACCTCCGGAGGCCCCGGGTGTAGACGGCAGTGACCGTGACTGCAGCTACTGGGCTCCGTTGCGCAGCCTCCGCTACGAGGGGCCATGTGGATAGCGACCTGGGAAATAAGAAATAAGAGCGGGAACGGGGGTGCACGCCTGCTACTGGGGAGGCTGAGGCAGGCAGATTGCTTGAGCCCACGAGTTTGCAGCGAGCCTGTGCAGCTGAGCAAGACCCACGCCTCCAAAGAAGTTTAAAAGAACGCGTTGAGATCTCTGTCCAAAGCTGCCTAACTTGTGCTTACCAATTTAAGATAGTGAAGTCGGTACTTTAAAGAGACAAAAATAAAGCCGGGAGTGATGGCACACACCTGTAATGCCAGCACTTGGGAGGCTGAGGCAGGAGGATCACCTTGAGTTCGAGACCAGCCTGGACTAAGGAGCGAGACCCTGTCTCAAAAAACCAACCAACCAAACAAAAAAGACAAAAATAGTCGGGTGGGCGGAGGACAGGCCCACAAGTAGAGGGGTGGTCAGCTCTCCACTGTTGGGGGCTCCCTGCTGTGTGCTCAGCGCGGCCCCTCGTGGGTCAGAGCCCGGTGGCCCCGCCCGGCGTGTTCCTCACCCGGGTGACCCCAGGGAGTGGGGTAGCAAGGAGCGTGGAGGTCGGATCTGTCCCCGTTTGAAAAGATACCGGCTCTGTACGTGGGAATCACACGAGCACAGCTTGTAGCTTTGGGGTGAGCGGTGAATTCGCGTAATTGCACACTCCGTTTTCGGAAGGTTTTAGGGAGCAACAATTCCCTCTATCCCTGAAGCACAGGCGGTTGTAATCCTACTGCCTGGGCATGCGAAATGCAGAAAGCGCTGCGGGAGCTCGCCCGCCGTCTCCCTGTCTCTCTGTCTCTGCCTCTCTCTCTCTCCCAACCCCTCTCTCATTAACTGTGGTCCCCAAGCTTACCGTCCAGATCTCCGAGGTCAGCCTTGCGCAGCCGCCCCGGGCAGCCGAGGG
>RJWM01042156.1:0-14518 GCA_004363535.1 Dasyprocta punctata | reverse complement strand
TGCTTTTTTCTGGGTTCCTGTTGCATGGAGTATTGTTTTCTAGCCTTTGATTTTTAGTCTGTGAATTTCCTTTTGAGTGAAATGTGTTTCTTGTACACAGCATATTGTTGGGTTTTGTTTCTTAACCCACTCTGCTAGTCTGTTTCTTTTTATTGGTGAGTTGAGACCATTTACATTGATTGATATAACTGATATGTACCAGCTCATCCTTTTCATGTTATCTTTCTGTTGTTGTTTTTCTACATTTTCTGTTTAATTACTTGCCCTGCTTAGCAGTTTTCTTTTGTTGTTGTTCTTAACATTGTGGCTATCTTTGTCTCTTTCTAGAGTGTCTTTCAGTACTCTTTGTAGTGTTGGTTTGGTGGCCATAAATTTCTTCAGTTGTTCTTTGTCATGAAAGTACCTTATTTCTCCATCAATTTTTAAGGATAGTTTTGCAGGGTACATCAATCTGGGTTGAAAGTTATTTTCTTTCAGGATTTGAAATACTTCACTCCAAACTCTTCTTAACTTAAAGGTTTGTGCTAGGCTTTCCTTCATAGGTGATCTGTTTCTTTCCTCTGACAGCTTTTAGTATTTTGCTCTTGTGCTGTATTTCTGATACCCTTATTATTATATGTCTGGGTGAGGATTTATTTTGGTTGTGGTTAATTGGGGTTCTGCATGCCTCAGTTACCTGTATTTCAGATTTTCTTTCCATGTTTGGAAAGTTTTCTGCTATTATTTCTGTGAATAGTCTTTGCACGTCATTAGTACTGACCCCTGCTTTTTCATTTATGCCTATTAATCTTATGTAATTTCTCTTGGCATCATCTTGCAGCTGTTGAATTGTTGTTTCTTGGTTCCTTACTATTTTTAGGAGATCTTTTCTTTCATGGCCATGATCTCCCATGCTGTCTTCAAGATCTGAGATTCTATCTTCAGCTTCATTCAAGTGGTTTTTCAAACTTTCCATGGAGTTTTTCATTTCCTGAATTTCCCTTTGCATCTGTTTCATGCATTCTGTTTGTGTCCTATATTGTTCATTCAAGGTTTCGATCATTTTCTTAAGTTCTTCTATTTTTTTATCTTGCTCTTCTTTAGATACACACATTTCTTTAATAATGATTCTCATTTCATTTTTTAGCTGAGAGAATATTTCTGATTTGAATTTCTCTATAGCTTCATCAAGCTGTTTCCTTATTGCATTTTGTATCATTTCAGAAAGTCCATTTGTGTGACTCCCACTGTCTTTCATTTCAGTGTCTCTTGGGTTTGTTCTTAGTGGGCTGGGGGACTGAGACTGCCTCTTGGTCTTTTGTTTTGCCATTTTCTTCTAGAACCTATATGGCTCTGTGTCCTGCGAGGCTGACTGGGCATTCCCCTGAGGGTCACGTTGAGTCTTGGGTCACGCTGAGCCGTGGGACCCAGTAGAGCTGGATCCTGTGCGCAGCCAGTGAGGGCGGCCTCCCAGGGTGTGCGGGTGGAGCCTCCACCTTAACTGGGTGGGGGCCAAGGCCTCCTGGTCCCAGGGAGCTAGGCAGAGTGTACCCCGGAGTATGATGCTGCCCAGACCCTGAGTCTAGCTGCAAGGAGTTCAGAGCAACCTAGCTCCATTGTTTTGAGGTTGTCAGGAGGTAAAACATCATCAACATGGCAGAAACACACTGTCAAGGAAGCTTTTCATCTCATGATATACAGCAAGAAAAGGGGGGACAAGTTTCCAATATCGCATAGAAAGGCAGGCACCAATGGTCTACCTTCCTCCAACTATGTCCTACTTCCTGATGTTTCTTTCAACTTTTAATAGTATATGATCTGGAGATCAATAATTCAATACTTGGACCTCCAGGGGACATATACGACCTTATGTCAGGTTGCAGCCTCCACCTGCCTATTTCTATACTCAGTGTCAGGCCAATAGCAACTTTCTACTCATGCTATAACTTATTGAGAACTTCTTTCATGATTCTCTAATACTATTCTTTCATTAAGACATTAGTGGCTGACCTTGGCAATAACGTTCAGACACTTGTACATTCCTTTCCTAAATGAATTTTTACAGTGATCACATCCTTAAATGAATGGGATAGAGTCACACTCATGTGTCAGCCAGTTCAGGACAGAGTTATGGAAAGACAGGAAGGCAAGAGAACCTTGCTAAAACCCATAAAAATCTCTGCCATTGGTGAAAAAATATACCCTTATCTTAAGAAGACTCTGGAATCAATGTTGGAATAAGAATATCAGTAATAATTTATTGAGGACTGAGCACATATAAGACACTTTGTTACGAGTTTTAAGTATATTTCAGAAAGTAATCATTCCAGCAAATATTATGTGTACTTAACCCATAAAAAAGTGAGAGCTTGAAGGATTCAATCAATTGTCTAAAGTCACATAGCTTGTACAACTGGTAAGCCACAGAGCTTCGAACTCTAGTAAAAGTGTATTAGGAAGCCCTGGTCATTGGCAGGAGTCCTCCTGAGAGGCATTTACAACAGTGTCTCCTGAGTCCTCTGACTTCTTGTCCCATGTACCTCTTCCCACTGTGGGTTTTAACCTTGACTTAAAGTGACTGCAATTCTCTGCCCAGGTTGTGAAATCCTATCCAGTTCAGCCCACTTAGGACCATGTCCCAGAGCTGTCTCTGCCTGCTAGGTCCCTACTCTTTCCCAACACAACCCTGACCATCAGCTGACCTACACGAAGCAGAGGAAACAGGGTCTGTGAAGGCAATACATCTGGGCCTGGGATCGCTGGCCTTTCCAACACCAGTAGCTCATGAAACTAAGTTGGAGGAGGAAGTAAAAAAGGGAAGGGAGAGACAGGGATAGATCACAGAGGGCACCTGAGTTTGGACACTCAGGCTGAGTTTAGAAAGCACTGGGGGTGACTTGATCAAATTTGGAATGGTAGTTCTAAACTACTAAGCTGGTAGTTTTAATAACTATTTTTCATTGAAAATCTACCAACAAAAAATTTTGCTGGGTGTCCATCCAGGTTGCCATTGAATTTTAGTAGTAAGCTTACCTACAAGCAGAAGAACAGTTACTAGAAATCATAGAATTTTAGAAACAGAAGCAAATGTTTTAGATTTTCTCAATCACTTGTTCTTCATATTTCTATTAAAAATGCCTCACCTCACATGAAAACTGTTACATTTAATCACATGTTTTCACAAAAAAACACATAAGTAAAAGCCACTCCGAGCCAGGCATGGTGGCACACACCTGTAATCCCAGGGCTGTGAGAGGCTAGGATAGGAGGATTACAAGTTCCGGTCTAACCTGGGCAACTTAGCAACTTAGGGAGACCCTGTCTAAAAAAACAAGACAAAACATTCCAAAAGGTCAGTTCAAAGATGCTAGTGGGGTTCAGCCCACTAATATTATAGGTAAAAATATCCGCAATATGCACAAAAGTTTTGGAGGAAAATACTTATCTATATGTACACACACACACACACACACACATGCACACACACATATATGTGATACACCATCATTTTGTAGTTTTTGTATACAAATAAAACTTTCTAGCTCATGATAAAAGCAAAACAAAGACTTTAGGAAAATGCCAGAGGGTTGAGCAGCAGAGAAAGAACCTTTCCAAGTTTGGTGACCAGACTCTGGAATATAGTAACATGAGGAAGAGGAGGAGAGAGGTGGGTCCCATGGACACGGGAAGGATCTGAATTGAGATCTGAAGCCCGTGGAGAGAGAAAATTCAGGAATCCAGAAAAAATGAGAAAACCAGGGGCAGCAGTCTTGTTGGACAGGGAGAAACAGCAAGAAAGCAATGCAGTCCCCACCCACTGTGCTGGCGGAGGCCCTGCCAGCCAGGGAGAAGCAGCAAGGAAGCCGCCTCCACCTCCCCCCACCCTCTGCCACCTGTAAGCAACTGGATGTGACAGAGGCTAAGATGATGATAACTGAAGTAAGGAAGCAACCTGACATCTATGTTGCTTGACTGACTGTGCAAGCCTGGGCTTGGTAGCCTGAGCAACTATTTAGAGTATAACAATATGCAATATAGTAATGATTGTGAATTTCCCACAGTCCTATCACTGTTTTGTTTTATTTTAACATTCTGTTTCACTCGATTTAAAATAAAAAAGGTAAAATAAGATACTGATAAATCCTAAAAATAACTAGGCATCTTAGAAATAACCAGATTTAGAAATCCTAATAACCAACAGGTACAGACCCCTCCTCCACTCACAGAAACTCTGAAATGCAAAGACAATGTTAATGCATGGAGGTCAATTTAATACTAACCCAAATCTATAAACTAGAAGTCGAAGCAAAGTGATGTTGTCTGCATATTGTAATTTGGAGACAGAAGGAAACAGTATTTACAAGGGTAGACTATTTTCTGAAATGAACAGCCTTAAACTTTGTGGATTCATATATGCAAGGACTATATCCCATCACGCCATGGTTCAGTGTGCATTGACAGGAGGGGAGGAAAGTTGAGGGAAGGGAGAAGCTTCTCTGTGCTCCTTCATGCAGGAGGAGCCTTCCATCTCACAGTCCTGCCAACCCCTAAAGCCACAGACCACCCCTACAACCACTGTGGTAATGAGGAAAGAAGTTGCTGAGAACTATATAGGAAACTTTGGGGCCAAAGGTCACTGATTTTTGGGAAGAATTCAGGCATATGGTCAACCTAATTGCAAGAGTCTCTGAAAGGGAAGCTTAAGTGTGGCCAGCCAAAAAGGATCCTAGCATGGTGTTAGCAGCCCCCCACCCCCATCCACCAACTAAAAAAATTTAAAAATCCTTGAATTTGTACTCTCATCCAAGATGGACCAAGCAGGCACCAGAAATGGTATTCTCAAACAGAAGGCTTCAAGTGGGATTTTCCCCCAATGTGTATCATGGACTTTCTGAGGAACACATTTACATAGGTAATATTATAGCCCCCTTTGCATTTCCTTCATGGAACTGCCTCAGATGGCAATGCATTCTCTCCTGATGTTTGAGAGATGTAGAGCTCACTCTACCTCACTCTTTAATATAGCAACAGAAAAAATAATACTGACAAGAATGTGTTGTAATTAATTTTTATTTTTATCCCAAATGGTGAATAACATACAGACACAGACATGTAGACATACAATAATTATATATACTGTTGCAGTCAGGGTTTGCAAGGAAAATAATTTAATATAGGACACATAATTTATAGAATTATTTTATAATAGTCACTGAAGAAAAAAAAGTGCAGGAAATCTGTTCACACACTAAAGACCCAAAGAATCCAGGCAAGGGCCTGGATCCCATAGCAATGTCTTACATGAGTTCAGCTGAAGACCTAGAGCCCATGACAATGCCCCCTACAAGTCCAGCTGGAGGCCTAGAGCCCACAATGACTCATGCAAGTCTGTTTCACAAATCTGTGCTAGGAAGACCCAAAGGTCAGCGGTGGAAGCTAGACAGTGTGTGCAGCGGGACAAAGAAGCAGGCTCAGAGGTCTGCGCTGGAGCCAGGAAGCAACGCTCAAAGTAAGAACAAGAGCTCCCCTGAACAGTAAAAGTACCACAGCCATCCTTAGTGACAATGAGGTCACGAGCTCCTTGATGGTAAGAACAGTCAAGTTCCTATCAAGAAAGCGATTGGACAAGCTCCTCCAGGAGAACCCACAGCAACAAGAGAACCAACACACTTCTGCCTTGTTGGTTCTCCTTTTTGGGTTGTTGGCAACAAGTCCTCAGGTGGGCCATTCACACCCAGTTCCATGCTGATTCAGCTCAGCTGAGTGTTACATGTTGACCACCAGTAGTCAATCCACCATACATACATATATATGTATAATATATATGTAATTTATATATAGTTATATATATAATTTATAGTTATATATAGTTATATTATATATAATATATAGTTATAGATAGTTACATTACATATATAATATATGGTTATATATATATATATAATTTATAGTTATTTGGTAGGTCTCAGTGAAACATTTTAGGGTACTTAAAAACATTGAGATAGTGAGTGACTCAGAAACCTGGGTTATAAATCATTGTCCAACTCAAGTAGTTTCCAATACTTTATTTACCTCAAAATTGAAATAAGGTCTATTTAAGATATCAGAATGCGATTACCATGTGGTTATTTTTGGCACATTACCCTAAAAGATTTTAAAGATTTAAGGAACACTGCTACGATAAAATTATACCAATTTCCATGTCTTTATTTATGTAAAGCAGTTTTCTCAATGCTAAACATGCAAAATCATATCATTTTAGCAATAAATAGTATTCGGCAATGGATCCAGAACCTGAATGAGAAGAACTGCCTCACTCTCTTTAAGAAAGACGATTCCACTGAAATTGTACATTTTATTTAACTTTAGGAATTTCTTCATCAAAATTTATCATATAATTTTAAAACCTATATTGTTCCAACATAATTCTTTATAACCTTTACATTTAAAAATGATCTCTACTTGATCTGTGATTAAATGTCTTTTAGTCTAGAATTTATGGTACTATTACTTGGCATTTTTTGTTTTCATGCCTGGTATTGTTTCTGAGATATTTGGACTGTTTACATGCAATGTTTATAACTAGATTAACAGGTTTTATCTTCATTTTACACCTCTCTTAAATTCCATACTAAAGTCAACAATTCTCAGACTTTTGTCATAATTTAACTTCATATTTTTAGATAATTAAATTTCAATCTTTTTCTACTCTAAAACTAAACTCATCCATTTAATCATTTTCAGTGTTTTTAGTTTTCTCACTCCTTTTATTACTAAAAATCTCTCAGGTCTTTATAGTAGTTACCTTTCTTCTAAACTCTATTGTGCTATGTCTCTAACTAACAGTTTCTTATCTTCATTGTAATTTTTAGTGCCGCATGTCTTTTCAGTCATTCCTGCTCATTTTCAATACCATGATCCCTCAAACCCAGTTTTGCTGATGGGTTTCACCCCAGCCTGGTTCTCATCTGCTTGAAAGCAGAGTGGTTTGTCTCCCTGCTTGGCATCGTGCTGTATTCTGTTGGTTCCTCATCACAGGACCAGGAGGAAACAATCATAGCAACGATGAGAAAAAAATTGTGACTACAGAAAGTAAAATATATCAGGATTGGAAACAGCTGCAGAAGACACACAAAACAGAGGCACATCCAGATCATATGTGCCCAAATCTCCCCCCATAGCACCCCAGAGTTAGCAACATTGCCTGTTCTCACAACCCTCGTGTTGCTAATCAGTTTTAGGTTCTTTTGCTCGATTCAGATGGAAATTGTGAATCAGCAAAGAGTAGCTCTTCTAGTCATCCTAATGCTACCAGATGACAACAGATGATGCTGGATACCAACAATTGATACCACTGGCTGCTGGTTACTGGTGCTGCTAACCACCATCGTTTAATACTGACTTGTACTGGACACTATAGGTCAACTCTGCTAGCTGCTGGCCTCTGCCATTGTTGGCCACCACCAACTGACACTGATTTATGCAGAATACCACAGGACCACTCTCTCAGGTGCTGGTCTCCTCTCCTGATCTTTGTTGACTACTGGTCTCTGTACCTTTTTACAGCTAACAGCTCCTATTGTTTCTTCTTTCTTTTGAGCCAATTGCTCTGTCCACACAACTCAGAATAAGTCCTGAGCTGGTTTACAGGACCTTTCAAATCCATACTATCCTAGAAATAAATCATGGGCGGATATATGGAATCACTGGAGCAAGTATTTTTTTAAAACAGGACCTGAGCAAGAGCACAGGGGGTCCAGTACACTGCAAAGAGCCCTCTTAGACTAACCCATGAAGTGTCCGGAGAGTGCTGCCTATAAAGCAGCTGTTGACCCATGATTGGTCCAAGTGCAGCTTTGTGATTGGCTCAATTACTGGGGGATGTGGAGGTCACATCTAGGATAGCAGCTGCAGTCATGATGATGATCCAGTGAGGTGGTGGGTGATGCAACCTGTTTGACTGACAGCTATGGCATTGCTGGGAAAAATGGTAGAGCCCAACTAGGGAATCTTTGGGAAGGTTGGATATGTCCATCACAGTCCACCAGGGTCTGAGAAGATTTGAGATGATAGAAATGGGCCTACATCCCTCTCTCACTGATCCTAGTCACACCAGGATGCCTCCCTTCTTCATAACAGCATCTGAAGTGGCAAGGGGTAGAGGGGTACCAAACTCACAGGTGAGCGTATTCCTGTCAGAGCAGCCTGGAGGAGAGTGACTGCCAAATAACCAGGGAGGACACTGAAGCAAGTTGTCCCCATTGGGGTGGGAGTGGGGACAGAAAAGGAAAAGAGGAGTCACATGTTTCTCATTTGTCTTATTTTCTCCCTGAGACATTTTATTGTTCTTAATCTTAAGGTGACCTGAAGGACCATGGTTCATCTTCCGTTAATGCTCCAAAGTTGATGTGGGTAGTTGTTCCTATACCAGAGGAATGAAAATCTCTCATTTACTGCTCTGTTGATTTATAAGGGGCCCAACTCTTCCTCTGGAGACACCAGTGGGGACCCTTGCATTTTCATCAGTTTAATGTGGAGGTTTTTTATTGTGGAAAGCACAAACTATGCTAATCTTCAAAGATTATAGGGTGATCGATAATTACTACAAAGAGCATTAGACAAAATTTCTTTCCCTTATGCCATATAATTTGACCTTCTGTAACAGCAAGTATGTATTCTTCCAATTGCATCTGGTCTGAGAATTGCCTCTAAGACTGCTTTGGGCATTCAACATAAGGACAAACTATTGTCAAACTCTCCCACACTTTGAGATCTTCTACTGCCACCCTTTCTAGATTGGCCACTTTCAGTTGGAGCAGAAACTTAACCTCAGAGATGTCCCTGTCTTGCACATTAGGAGTGTTTTCTATCCAGAGACAAACTGCCCCTACAGCCATCATGAGGACTCACGACTTCCCCATCAAATTCCTGAAGTACCAGGAGTAGCTACTCTAAGCTCCATTTATCCCTGGACTGGAGTTAATCAATTGGCATTCACTTTCATTAATTATCCTTACAGATGGAGCCCAGAGCACCTGTGCCCAGGCTCAAACACACCTTCAGTCAAATATTTTTTGAATGTAAAATAACAAAACATTAGCAGGTCTAGAGTGCAATTACTTCAAAATCAGATCCTTCCCACCCACCAATACCATTTTTATTTGACTACAAGTCTCCTTCTGTATCAAAACTGCCACTTAGGGAACAGGTTGAGAGCAAAGAGGGCAGAATAGAAGACTCCCTCCTTTAGGCCTGTGAGGCTTTAGAAGTCAAAGCTGAAGTGGTCTTTGGAGACAACCCAGAGTTCATGACTAGCAGATTGATAGCTGTGCACAGAGAGTAATATTTAATATTCACTGCAAGGTACCATTCCTCACCAAGAGCAGCAATTTTAATTTGGAACAAGCCTTTATTCCAAGCTCCGATTGATGGCAGCAGGGAAGGATCTTATCTTCATTCAGATGAGGGTGGTTATAATCCTGGATTAAGAGAACCAACACGCCATGATCAAATACATACATACAAGGGTGCTATGCAAAACAGAGTACTAAAAAGAGAGCAATAGGATCCATTCATGCAGAAACCTCACCAGTTGAAGAGTTGGAAGTTCCCACTGGTTGTGAGGGAGAGTTCTTTTTTCCCACAGCATGCACTCACACCCAGTTTGTGTCTGGAAGCAAGTACTACTTTTCTTAAATAAGACTAAGAAGTTGAGTTCTATGAAACTGCAAACCAGCTTGGCTCTTGGACAACTCTTCCTCTGGGGACACCAGTGGGGACCCTTGCATTTTCATCAGTTTAGTGTGGAGGTTCTTTATTGTGGAAAGCACGAACTATACTAATCTTTAAAGATTATAGGGTGCCTATTCCTGCTTTGCGAGTTCATCCTCGTAAACCTCAACACCATTAGGGTCACCCAATGTACCTAACCAGTGCTACCACTCCCCTCCAAAGTTTTGTTGCCCTCTTTGCCAACATTCTATCAAAGGGCATGGTGGAGACCCAAACATTATAGGAGGTGACTCTGAACATTTCCGTTAGGGTGGAAAATACATGACACAGATCCAAAACTACCACTTCAATGATGCCCCAGATGTCTAGAGCCACCCCCAGCATGCCCATCAAGTAAGCATTTCAAGCTACAGCACTGATCCTTAACCATTCACAAGCCAGAATGAAATAAAGCCAGATTCCTGAATGCCTTCACAAGACCATTGTGAAGAGACAAACATTTCGTGAGAGTGGAGGGGGATCACAGATTTATCTGTCATAGACTCGCTATAGAAGTAAATCAACATGACTGGCTTACAGGGACACCCTAAGAGGATCCTGAGGTAACCCAGAGTGTGAACCCCTCTATTCTCTTAATTGAGTATTGGGGAACACCTCTCTAGATGTTGATCCATTACCATAAAAATAACCTGATATTGCAATAGTTGGTCTCTGGTAATCTTTGATGTCCTTTTGCCTTTATAACAGCTTGCTCTTAGTGAGGGGTTTATACTTCCAAAGACTGGCTTAAGTATAACCTAGAAACTTTTCTCACCAGGAGGGCACTTGTAGACACTCTCCTTAGACAGTCAGAATGTTCTAGCCCCACGGGACCTATGTGCCTGGAGAAAGTGTTCTGTCTCTGGGACATCTCTTCGTCTTTGAGTAAGAACTCTGATTGTCACCCTATATGCCTCCAAGTGACAAGGGTAACAAGATTTCTTCATATCAGATAAATTCAGGCATTGAGGTACAGGTAAAATCAACCATTCCCAGGAGGGCCTCAATGTGTCTCTGTGCACCTCTTCAACTTTTGTATTTGCAAGAATTCAGGTAATGGAGGCTCAGAGTAAGAACCCAGTGACTTACATACTACATAAGCTAAGAAAAAGAAAACATTGACAGGCAATGTTTTTGTAACAAATATCCTAGTGTCCAATATAAAATTGATATTTTTTCTTTGCCTGGCATAACAATGGTTACCCAAGTCTCCTCCAGGGTGATGGTGATGTCTTCTAATTGTAGTAGAGCCTGGAATATACTCAAACTTCCTCAGTCCAGGTGTTGACTCTCCCTTTCAGGAGAATACGTTTGATCCTGGGCTTCAAATGAGTTATTCCCTGGCTGATCCCTTCTAATTTGGGCAGGACAGTCCCTTTTTCAATGACCCACCTTTTGACAGTATGCACACTGATTTCTATCTAATCTTCACTAAGTAAATTTTTGTGGGTTACCCTGAGGCAGCAGTTGAATTAGAGCAGCCCAAAACAGTGTCTTTTTCTCTAACTTCTTACACTTGATTGCCTCTTCTGCCAGGTCTTAGTAGCCTCCTCCACCAAGGGCAACAACGGAATTGGGAATCCTGACTCAAGATTTTGTAACATTCTCCTAATATTGCCTAATATCTGGTTCAGACTGCATAGCCATGAGGGCTGTCACCTCTGCCAACCCTGGGTCAATGCTAGGGTATTTTTTGAAAACCTCTGACAAACAATTTGAAAATACAGCAGGATTCTCCTCTTTCTTTAGTTAACTCTTTGACCCTGTCATAATTGACAGACTTGACCTGATGCTTTCCCATCCCTTCTGAAATTCCAGTTATAAAATGCTCCATTTTCCAGCCGGGCATGGTGGCGCACGCCTTTAATCCCAGCACTCGGGAGGCTGAGGTAGGCGGAGCGTTGTGAGTTCGAGGCCGGCTTGGGCTACAACACGAGTGCAAGGCTGGCCTGAGCTACATAGTGCGACCCTGCCTCAAAAATACCAGGGCTGGGAGTTTGGCTCAGTGCCTTAAGCGCCTGCTCTGGCAGGCGCAAGGTTGTGAGTTCAATCCCCGGTGCTGAAAAAAAAAAAAAAATAATAATAATAATAATAATAATAAATAAAAATGCTCCATTTTCCCCTTATAAATAGAATTTTGAAAGTTCCCTCTAGGGTTTATGCAGAAAACTGCATTCCCCAGACCTCTGAATAGTGTGGCCTGGTATGTTAGCTGCCAGCGCATCAGCTATTTCAGTAGTCTTTCTAAGAGCATAATGCCTTCTTTCTTATCAGAGGTTCAGCAATGTGTTAACAGTACAATCACATCCCTTCAAGTGAAAACAAATTTTATACTCGACTTAATGTATTCATCCTTAAACGTATCAGAAGTCTCAGAAAAATTACTAATCATTTCTTTACACTAAGGCCTACCTATCCCTGAGAAGGGAATGTGTACTCATAATTGCCCCATCCCCACCTGACACTTTCTGTAATGGGAAGAGAGTCCCCTGAGTAATTGGCTTTCTGATCTCCATCCCACTAGAGATAGTATCGAGGGTGGGGAGGAGGGAAAGGGACCTCTGCTTTGGGTGACAGAAAAAATGTCATAGTAAAAAGGAAAGATTATTCTCATTTGGTTCATGAGACAGAGAGGGCAGCCTCACATCAGGTGCTAAAGGCCCTGTACTTGGTATCGCGGAGGTGCAAATACCTGCCAGCAAGACATCAAGTAGGAGTCTGTCAGGTTGTCTGTGCTGAGATCTATGTGCCTACAGGGTTTGAAAACCACAGCTAGACAAACTTGATGAGGGTTCCCAAGTTGAGGGTCATGATATAACTCACAAAAATCTGAATGTAAGGTATAACTCACTACTTTCCTTTTCCCTTACAGAACAGATCTATTTGGAAAATGGTATTATCATTAAGAGAACAAGTTTTGGCTAAGTTTCTTGATTTCCCAATTTACACGAAGCCAAACTGTTACAGAAGATCATTCTCTTTTTCTTTAAACTTGCTTCCTTCAATTTGCTCCAATTAGTTAAAAGTTGTCCTTATGGAAAGTCCTTTGCAGTACTTTCTGTGGCTACCATGATCAGTAAGACTGTTACTAGATTGAGCATCAAAACAAAAACAAAAACAAAAACAAAAACAAAAACAAAAACAAAAACCTTGCACTCACTACTCTTTCGGCAACTACCTAGGATAAGAGAGCTACAGCAACTAAGTGCCAAAAGCAAGTGCTCCTTCATACAACATGCCCCTAATACTTCTAACCAGTAACAGCACCAGATAGAATCACAAGAAAGATGATAAATGATAGACTTGACTGCAATACAAGCACAACAAAAATAGCAGGACAAATATTTTCCCAGATGAGTATATAATCCAAAGTCACAAATCACCTGCACAGAAGCAGGAACGACACAGGACAGAGAGTAGCATAAACTAAATAAAATGCAATTGGAGAAACTCAGAGGCCCTGTGCATAAAATCCTCTCCAATAGGAAAAGAATCAATGTTCCCCAGAACCAGCACACCAGTAAAACTCAATATCCTGAAGCACATCTCCCACACCAAACCATGTAATCACTACCTCGAGACTAAAGAGGTATAACATGTCTAGCACTCAGTCAACTCCAGGTGATCAAGCTGGATCTGTCATATCTCCAACCTACCCTACTACAGTTATCTACCTACAACAGAAAAACACTGTTCATGGTCTCACACCACCCTGCCAAGGCTATCTTGACGCAGGAACAAGACTGGTGACTTCAACCTGCCCTGCTGCAGGTATCTACTGGAAATTAAAGCCAGACAGTGAATCTACGTATGGGAGGGGTCAGTCAATTCCCCAGAAAACAAAATTGCAAATTAATAACTCAGAATGCACAATTATAAAACTGAACTACACTCCTGTCCTAGTTAACTGAAGGCAAGTGGCTACTAAACTCAGAATGCACAATTAATCCCAACTGGGCACCTGAGGGGAGAAAGAGCCTTTTAAAATACTAGGAATCTGAACCAGGAAACCAAAAAGAAAGATGTCTCATGAGACCAAGGAAAAAGAGGCAGAGACAGAAATAGAAGTCAGGTAAAGAAGAGCAGCAATGAAATATCAAAGTCAAAAACTTTTATACAACACATCCTTGGTATCTCCAAGAAAAATAAAAGCACCAGACAGAACCACAAGAAAGATAATCACATAAGACTAGATTATAACAATAGTTAGTACAACAAAAATATTAGCACTAATATTTTTCTGGACAAGTGCAATGTTCAGGTTAAGTTACAAATCACTTTCAGAGACACAAGAGAAATCCAAAGGAGACAGCAGTGTGAGTCAAACACAAGGAAGTCTAAATAACTCAGATCATCTTTTCAGAACACCCATTTCCAAGAAGAAAGGATTCAATGCTCCTCTCAACCAGCAAATCAACCAAATGAAATATGTTGAAGCATACACATGCCGAACTGAGCCACAGAATCACTACTTCGAGGATTAAAGAGCTACATCTTACTTAACTTAGAGTGATCAAGCCAAGTTCACTGTGGCCATAGACTGACCCTACCCTGACCCTAAACTGCCCAGACTATGCATGTCTACCTATGGTGACACAACAGGATCTCACGGTACCCTCCCAGAAGATGTGTTGACACATGAGCAGGGATAGTGGCCTCAACCTGCCCTACTGTGGATGTCTAGTGTGTACCAAAAACTGGATTATTTTAACTCAACTAATCCCTGAGTGGAGAGCCTTTTACAATACCAGGAGTCCTTAACCAATAA
>RJWM01042155.1:0-14519 GCA_004363535.1 Dasyprocta punctata | reverse complement strand
TAGATAAAACTATCTGTCAGCTATGTTATGATTTTAATTGCCTCTTGAGAGAAGGTCTTTAGCAAATATATTTAATAGTACTAATAACAATAAAAGACATAATACAGTTTTATGCATTGAGCAATACTTTGTAATGGGCAATATTCAAAATAATAACATATATAGTCTAATTTAATTTAATTCTTAAAACCTCTTTATACATCCCATAATTATTCTCATTTAAGGAGTGAAATCCAAAGCAGAAAGCTAACAGTTGAAGATATCACTAGGAAGAAGCTAGTTTAAAAGTAGCATGTAGGGCTGTATATAAGTTATTTAA
This sequence comes from Dasyprocta punctata, assembly GCA_004363535.1. Taxonomy (NCBI): domain Eukaryota; kingdom Metazoa; phylum Chordata; class Mammalia; order Rodentia; family Dasyproctidae; genus Dasyprocta; species Dasyprocta punctata. The sequence goes on along the minus strand of RJWM01042155.1, from coordinate 14,200 downwards.
TTTTGCTTCCCTGGAGCAGGTAAAAATATTTGAATATCTGTAAAAGTATTTAACTTGTTACTAACATCATCTACATAGTGATGCTGACATTTCACCTAGCACAATTTTTTGTTACTAATCTCAAATTAAGTCAGAAAACTCCAAAGTATCACAGGAAAAAACTTTATATTTAGATACAAATATGTAATTCCAATGTGTCCTATTTATTAGCAATGCAACCTTGAAATATTAATTTTGATAATCCTATAGAATGGACATAGCAACATTTTCTCTAACAAACATAAAAAATTCTATTATATAATTTATGTCAAGTTGGCCTTTTCATCTCATGCACATATGCATTTCCAGTATTTTCAACATCATCTCATTTGGTCAAAAATTACATACTTAATAACAAATTCATCTAGTTATGTATTCTACAAATTTGTATGATCAGCCTGTATGTGCAATATAATCTAGGTGAGTCAGGGAATTTTAAAAAAACCAAAGACATTTGCGAAAGACCTGAGCTCAAATCTTAAAGGCTTTAGAGGCACTTAAGTAGGTATGAGGAAACTAACTACAAATCTATGAGGTTAGGAGTGACTGGACAGAGCAATCTTTGCAGTGTCGAGAACAGGATGTGTCACATCTCTTGGGGTGGGGGGGTGATCCTTCATGCCAAATAATAGCAAGTAATGTGTGGGGACATCTTCAGGGAAGAGAGTTGTGATGTGCCTGAAGAACACCAGGTAATAGTAGTAATGAACAAATCTACAGGGAAGAGGTAGAGGTAAAGTCTTAAAAATACATCCCGCAATCCAGTGAAGAGATTCAATGGGTATGTTAAAGCTGGCTCAGAACCAATCTTCAGAATTGGCCATATGGAAGTAGCACTCTCCTTTCAGGAGATTCCATGGACTGAGAAATACCCTTTATGCAATAGTTCCATGTGAATGAATACCCAGAATATCTGGACATTAGCCTAAGAAAGGAAAGTTACAAACTGAGAGGGGAGTATGTGGTCACCTTATCTAAAATGTAGCGTGGCAGGCAGCAGAGAAGTTTCTGTATCTCCTAATGGAAAGAAATTTGCCAAGGACAATATTATTTTGGTAAATAATAGCATCTGACATCACACAAATTGATCTGTGTGTACAAATTCATAACTGCAATTGGTACTGTAATCCCAGCATGTCATTAAAACTTTTGTTCTTGACTTAAGAAGACAATGAAATAGACACGGGTCATCTTCATGTTTCAATAACTTGAAATAAATAATAAAGTTCCAAGATTAAAGGTAACAACTTGAAGAAGGTTAGATTTTCCTTTTTCAGTCTCTGAAGAATACAGAGATAATTACTAATTTTAAAATGGTAGAAATAGACAACTACAATTAATCTACAAGCCGCACATTAAAGACAAATGACATTTCTTCTTAAATGAGTGTTAAAAGTAAGTTTACCAGTCACAAATATTGGCTCATACCAGGTCATAAACAACCTTTGGATGTTACTTATTAAGCCCACATAAAAAGATTACATGTTCAAGATGGAGTTACTATAGCCAACTGTTGTAGCAACCAGATACATCGAGTGAATTTCTTTATTCCTTGAACCTTCATTTGGAAGAAATTAACATTTGGCAAAGAATTACAAGCTTAAGGGTTGATAAATTAGAAGACTAAAGCGTCCATAATGGGCCTATGTAACAAGAACAAGAAGAGCTCAGGATGGTATCTGTGCATAAAGTTTAGTGAGTATTTAGCATTGATTTGCATCTCTCTGTGACACAGATGGTGATATTGTATGGAGCTGGAATCAACTCCAGGAAGGAACAAACTGTCTGTTGCTACAAACTTAAGATCATTGTGAGAAAATAAAGCCTGGGATTAACTGGTTCCAGTAGTGTGGCTCTTAAGTTCCTCAAACTGGCATAAAAGGATAAATGGTATAAAAGTAATTCTCTTTCTTCTATTTCATACACTTACTATTCAAATATTGTCATTCTCTGGCCAACAGTGTCTCCATTTCCCTTCCTGTGCTTTCTTTTTTTTATAGCTTCCATTGGGAATATGAATCAGTCTCATCTCCATTTTACCATATCCATTATTTCCTCAAACACTGAGCTCAAAATGTTTCACATTCATGAATTTGTCCTAATTGATCTTAAGCATTTTTCTTTATTTGTGTAATTTTAAAATAAGCATTCATTACTGAGTTAGAGATATATAAAAAATAAAATGCGAGCACAAAAAATACTCAAATCTTTTTTACAAGAATTAGGAAAGGCTATCACAACAATATTCATTAAACTGAATTAAAACAATCATAGGATTTTAAGAGACCGAGAAATAAAAAGAAAGAATTTCAAGAAGCAGATGCAAAGACAGGAAGACAGGGAAAAGAGACTGGGAGAGGTTTTACCATAGAGAGGATAAGGTGTGAAGGAGCCATCACATGAAACATTTGGTTACTCTAAGGAGGAGATGTACTCTTGGGCAGCTACGAAAAATATTTTATAACAAGTACAACACAGGTACTGATGATTGTAATTTTTTTTCGAAAGATGGCACTGGACCTGAATCTAGAAGGGCACTGCTATGCCAAACATAAACTTACACGTTGGCAGTTGAGGGAAAGACCACAAGTGTCCTTAGGCAGTGGTTAGGGTGGCTCTGGAGTAGGTCATAGGGTACTTAAAGAGGTAATGGCAGAGGCAATATTCTTCCTGGCATTTTTAACTACTGGTGTATGATATGAAGGCGAATAATAAAATATGACACAAAAATGACAGAAAACAGAGACAAAGATCTCAGACAGAGAAAAACAGGAGCACAGTGCTCCTGACTGAAATCAAGGAAGGGGCTCTAGAGTTACTAAGAAAGTCTCAGAGTTTTAAATAACGTAAGAGAATCCCAGAAATGCTTCTCATTGCAACTTAATACTCCCTAGGAGCTGGGGCAGGGAGTATCAGAAATCATATCTATGTCTTCTAGCCATCTCGAATCAATTTTTCTACAGGATGGATAGGAACATGGTTTCAATTCTGCGCTTACGGGTATCTGTTGTTCTTGGCACCGTTTTTATCAAAGGTTTTGTTTTCTTCAATGTATGTGTACTTTGTATAAATCAGGTGGCTGTAGCTGTGTGGGTTTATTTCTGGGTCCTGTACTTCACTGATCTGTTTTTATGATGAGAGTGTGCTGCTTTTGCTCCTGCGATTCTGTAGTTTATTCTGAAGTCAGATGTCATAACTCTGTTGGTAAACATGCTAGATATAACAAACCCAAACAATCCTTTGGGTTTCAAAACTTTTTTCATTCTCTTGAGTTTGGTCTCCAGATATTCTAGGCATTCATCCACATGCTTCTAAAGCTTGAAGGCTGTCTCAATCCAGGGAAATCATTTGAAAGAAGAACACTATTTTTATATGGTTGGGGCTTTTAAAAATGCTTTCTTCATGTGTAAGCACTGCTCTCTTTATTTCCCGAAGGTAAAATATGACATCATTGCAAATTATGTCATTAATCTTTTAACTCTTCAAAGGATTCTAAACCTGCTAACTTCCTCCTCAAGTAACCAAAGAGGTATAACTTCCTTCCTCATAGTTTTTTCCCCAACAATGAAGATTTAATCTTTGCTTATTACATGCATACGCGCACACACACACACCAGTGAGGATTTAATCTTTGCTAATTGTTTGTATACACAAATAGAATTGTTCCTGGTAATTCAAGGTAACACAGTGGATGGAATTAATTTCTATGTATTTAACCATTAGTCGTTAATTTATGGACTTAGTTTTATCACAAATATCAAGATTTTCAAAGATAAGATTAAATTAGTTTTCATTTGTCAGAAATAGGGACTTGGGTTTTCTATTGCCCTTCATGTGTTTTAATTCCTAAGACTGCATTGACAGCACTGGTTCATTGCAAATATTTTAAAACTTTGTTCTAGAGCATAGAGAATTAATAGAGCTCTAATTGTGAAAATTTATGAAATAGTGGTTTCCATGCTAGGCCTAAACAAAACCAAACACAAAGAAATTTTTAGCTAATGAGAATATTTTATTGAAAAATGAAGTTGTCACAGATTGATCATACTAAATAAACAAGTAAACAGAATTACTACTGAGAATAAACCAAGGAATATGATATTTTTAATAGATTAAGACACATTAGAATTAATTATATGTGTAATGTCACCTCTTTTTCTTCTCTATTCACCTATCCTTTAAATACCCAATATAAGCCTTCTTGACCCAGGGGTTCTCTCTCTCTCAAACTCTCTCAAACTTCTATAAAGAAGCTGGAAACTAAGAATATGTTTGGTTAGTAAAGACACATTTCTAAGGGAAATAAACATGTACAATCCAATTGATTTTATTAACTTTGTGAAGGCCCAAAGTTTTGCTATTCATTAATAACAATGTTATTTCAAATACATTTTTGGAACATACCATATGTGTTTATACTTTTGCCAACCACAACTATGAAGTTAGCTTCTAGTTTTACAAACAAGGAGCTTGAATAACTCTAAGGAATACATTTTCTATTGGTTGTATATTTTACTACCCATTCTATTGATTGTATATTTTACTTAAATATTTTCAACATAAATTTCTTAAAGTGGTAGATAGATAGATAGATAGTTTTTGTTTGTTTGTTTGCTTGTTGCTTTTTTGGGGGGGGTACTGGGAATCAAACTCATGACCTCACACTTTCCAGGCAGGTACTGTACCATTGAGCTATATTCCTGGCCTCTTAAAGTTATACTGAGAATTCACAAGTGTATTTCAGCTCCTATCATGAGGAAAGAAAAATCTATTTTTCTCCTGGTGAAACATTTTGTACTTTACATATATTATATTTGTTGTCTTTAAATATAAGAATGTCAAAGAGAAGCGTTGTTTGATAAAATTTAATAATTCTTTTCCTGATTAGGGCGTATGTTTTCATTAACTTCTTTTCTGTAGACTTGTCAGTTCAGCCAAATATCTGAAAATGCATTTGAAATCCTAACTGAAATACATTTGAAAAGTTATTGGTTTTATTATCTTTAAAATAAAAATTTAAGTGTATTTTACATTGGAGTTTAATAGTTCTTTTAACGCAATTTTTATAAACTCACCACTTTGCTGAACCTCATAATTGGTAGTATTTATGGATACTTATTATGTGTATTATACTATCCTCTACTGCTTTCCATGTGTCAAATGTAGTTGATCCTCACAGAAGTATATTTATCATTGTTTATTGGTACAGATTAGACATACATAATGATCAGAGTCATCTTATAGAACTTGTACTGGTGCATGATGTACTCTGATTCTTATTTTACTCCATTCCCCTCCCTCCCTTTCTATCTCTCTTCCCCAGAGAAAAGAAAGAAAAAAAATGGGAAAATAAAGATAAAATGGAAACACTAAGTATTATATACATGTCTATTTTGCAAGAATGGAAACTTGAAGCCACATTAAATCTAAAACTGACTAGAGCTAATGACTTAGTGAATAGAAGCACCATTCTACCCCCCAATTTTTCATGTGAGTTAGGTGAGTCATGTAGAAGATGAATGTCTTAACTATTCTCTGCCTCACTTTTATACTATGCACTATTACAGTAACACAAATGCCTCATAGTCTGGTAGGTGCTGTTTAGGCATTGCACAGCGGTCTCACTCCTAGGACGGTCCTTCTGTTGCCCAGATGCTGTGGGATCTGACTGCTAAGTACACATATGTGCTTCCCATCAAGAGACTTGACCTTGACCAACAAAAGCCACCTGCCCAGGGGAATCTCATCTCCCCACAGCCACAGATGACTAACTGATTATAGATTTTGAAACACAACACGATTTCTCCCATATGTGGGTGCTAGAGTTGATTTGAATGTAAAATGTGATTATTAGAGCTGGGAAAGTTGGGAACAGCTATGGAGGATGGATGGATAATATGCACCATAACACAGTTAGACAGAAATACTACATTTCAGTGTTCTGCACAACACAGTGGAGTGACTATGATTAAAAACACCCCACTATATATTTTAAGAATAACTGGAAGAAAGGAACTCTAATCTTCAAAAACAAAGTAATGATAGAGAGATGGCAAGGTTAATTATCCTGACTTGATGAGTACATATTGTAGATACCTCACACTGTGTACAATTACTATGTATTCTGGGGGAAAATATTAAGTATACTGATTTAATAACTAAATATTGTATACATATATTGAATTATCATACTGTACCCCTTAAGATTGTACAATAAGAATAATTTTTAAAGACATGCAATAGCATTCCCCGTTGTAATGGTTGATACATTGTGTCAATTTGACAAGTTTAGAAGCTTAACTAAGTAACTCAGGAGTTCCTCACCCTAGGATGTAGAGGACATGTCCTGGTGTGGCTGTTTACCCTCTAGAATGTTGTAATGATTGATACATTGCATCAACCTGAGAAGTTTAGAAGTTTAAGTGACTCAGCAAGGAGCCAGGGTCCTCATTTTGTAAACATACTGAGCCTGTGTAAGAGGAGGACAGGGAGATGGTGTGAGTGCTACACCCACCTCAGGGAAAATAGCTTATAAGGGACTACAAGAGGCTTGCTCTCCCCTCTTTTTGGCTCTTGTTGCTTTTGCTGTCTTCTGCTACCTTGAACTGTTGCCCTTCTGTCATTCCTCCCTGCTTTGGAGCCAGCTGATTATGAACTGAAACCTCCATATACTGTGAGCTACACAAATTTTGCCTTCTTTAATTTTGGGTGTTGGATATTTTGTCTCAGCAGTGAAAGAAAAGTAAGTAAGATACCCACACTGGTCTCTCTGACCCTGCATGCTGGCCTTTAAGTCATTATGTGGCCAAGGCTGGCCCAGAATTTGCTGTGGTCCTCCTGCCTCATTCCCTGTTGGCACTTACAAGTATGTGCCAACACATCTAGTTTAAGTATACTTGTAAGGAGTAAAACAAGGATCTGACATCTTTAAACAGGCTACATTGATTAATAGCAAAACACATGAAAAGATTAATTTAAAACTATTAGAAAATTAGTTGGACTGATTATAGGTTATACTCAGTCTATCTGTGCTTTCATGAAAGAGTTAAGTTACCCAACTAAGAATCATCTGGAAGATACTCACATATAAAATTGGGAAACAAAGGTTATGAATGTCCAAGAATGATTACAGTACAAGTTAGTACAGAAGAAAAAAAAAAAGAAAAAAAGAAAAAACAGAATAGTGGATAATGAGGGAACGAAAGTGGCTAGAAACAGTCCTTTTGGAAGATTAAGGTCATTTTGTTAGTTTCCTATGACTATGATATTTTGTGATGCAGTGTGCCTGCATGTATTCATTTACTTTACCAATAAAGATGTTAATATTTGACAAGCAAAATACCATGGTGTACTTACTTAGTGGTCATAAGATATAAAATTAGAGAAAAATTATTGATAATAACAAGTCAAAACGTATTTTCCTCTTTATACCATTTTCAATGCACTTCTCATAGAAATTTCTCACAGAACTAGTTTTGACTTAGTTGATCAAATCATCTCACTTAAAGTTGAAATGTAATATCATACTTTCTTAACTTTGTTTTTTCACTAGTACATATTTGTCATACATATTGATCACTTGTCACAGATATCAATAAAACCTGGATCTTTGCACTAAGTTACATGCCCAGCCTGTTTTAGATTTTTTTTTTTTTTGATACCGGATCTCCCTAAATTGCCCAGGAGAGGCTTAAATTTATGGCCTCTTGCCTCAACATTCAAAACTATTAAGACTGAAGGTGAGCTCCACCAAGCGCAGCTCTCCAACTTTTATTATCTTAGCAGTAGTCCTGAAAGCTCTGTGATGATAATGAGTAATTTGAATTAAGAATTTTCAGGATATTTATTGGCAAAAATATGTATCAATTATAATCATGTTAGAGTTCCAAAGAATACATAAGCAATAGGAAAAATTTTATAGCAATTTATTTTTATTAGCTATGTGGATAGTAACTAAATAATGTCAAAATTTCAGTTAGACAAGCAATGGAATTTGAGACCATTGGTATGACAACTCCTGATTCAGACATTGTTAACCAGGATTTACTTGAACAACCACACTTTGCTAAACAGGAAATAGGTGTAACATAATATAAGGCTCTGTCTGACCTTCTCTCTCTGTCCACTTTCAATCTGCCAGCTGATGAAACAAATCGTCATCTTGCTCCAACAACCAACAGTGGTAAGTGGCAATTCCTTTACTTCAGGATGAACATTTCATTATGCTAATGTATTTAGAACTGGACAGTGGCAAAATGACACATTTAATTAGCATAGATACGCTTTTCAAAACTATTGATTATATGTGCTGAGAATATCTTCATAAACTGTTTTTTCAGCTAAGAAGCTAATGTATAAGTAGCTACATTTTTGGAAAACCCACTTTATCCAATTTGATAATTAGGTGTAACTTTTTCATTCTACAAACAACAATGACTACTTTTCATGCCCAAATGATTATATTAGAATTATAAATTATAGAATATTAGAATAATTATATTATTACAATTGTATTATAATTACTGTTGTTAGAAAAATGAGAAACTGCTTCTATTGAGAAGTAGTTTTTAATAATCATAGCACATATGACTATACTTTAATATGGACATTATTAGATTAAGGATGAGAAGTCATCATTGCTAATAGTTTTAAATTAATCAAAACAAAATTATAGCAGTGCTTTTGAGATAAAAAAAATTTTATTAATGACAACCTACATGGAGCATCATTTGTATACAAATTGAAAAAGAAAACACTTTTAGAAATTTTCCAGTCAAACTACAATCTGCCCAGATGCCCACATTTTTTGAAGGTAATTTAATTATAATATTTATTGTGTATTTTGATATAAGAAGCAATTTGCACAGAGAATTTTATATTTTATGGCACATAAAACACAATTCTGGAGAATATTCAGATAGCACTACCTTAAGGCAACAGGAAAGGAGTTACATACTTCTAAAATGTATTTATTCCTGCTTTTCTCCTCTATGGCCACATGCCATCCAGCAGCTCTAGGACTGCTCACATCTTGCCAGACCCGATCGGTCTCTGCCACTTAAGACCCAAACCTAGACTGTCAGCCTGTATGATGAAACTTCTGAAGGCGGATCAAAGGATGTTAAATTGATGAAGAGTTTCACACCCGCGAGCTATTTTTTAATACTGCTCTGTGAGGTCACCTGTGGCCCCTGGATGAAGCTCAGATAGTTTTCAAGCAGTGTAAATCACATACAGCTAAGAAAACCGGAAATACTGTTCAGTCAATTCAAGGAACTGGGAAAGGTTTCATTCCTCAAAAGGAATAAGAAGCTTTTCGAGAATGGCCTAGGGAGCTACTTTTATTTAGATAGCTTTCCAGATTTCTTACAAATGAAGTCTAGCAGGTTTGCTAATTGTGTACGTGCATGACTGCTTGCTACCTCATAGATTCCTGATGAGATAAAAGTGATCAGAATGAAGATTTAGTATGACCTTTACAGTTAGAAAATATTGGGTCTGATACCTTTCTGTGCTATGACTTGTCTATGATTGTGTCCTTAGATATAATGCACACATTCCACACACATATGCAGATGTTTTTAATAACATTTTCTGATATACAGAACCCTTTAAAATTTTCCTGTGCTGTTCACTACAGGAACGAGGGTTTTGAAACCAAACTGACTAGGCTTACCAGATAGTTCTGCTCTTTGAACGTTTGTGATTTCTCATTACTAATTCTCTCCTACTAAGATTGTCATTGGTAAATTGTAATACTGAGTAACAATATCTATCACGTTGCTTTCTAGACTTGGAAATAAGTCCATAGAGAGTGACACAGTGCCTGGCACAAAGCAAAATCACTATATACTCATTGTGATGTATAGCTAAATTATGGTAGAGGGATATGGCCCTGAAAACTTGCATGTAAACTTTTTTATTTATTTACAAATTTAATCCATATATTTATTTCTTTAAAGGCAATAGTTAAAAAGACATAGTTAAATGTTCTCCTTAAAAGGAGCCAGTTTTCCCAGCACCATATGCTATATAATCTATCCTTCCCTTACTGCTTTTTAATGCTACCTTGTTTGGTCTGTCATTGACACTTTCTAACCACATCCATCAGACCATTTTTAAAATTGGTTCCTGCAATAATATTGTTTCACCAACAAAATTTGACATTTCTCTTAGTAACTACTCTGAAAAGCTATGGAAAGATGCCGCGATTACTTTTCTTGAAATTGACTCAGGGTGAACCCCCACCTCGCCCCCCAGTACTGTGAATTTAACCCAGGGCCTTTATGCTGAGCTATATTCCCTTTATTAATTTATTATTTTGAGATGGGGTCTTGCTGAGTCACTAAGTTCTCCATGCTGATCTCAAATTTGTGATCGTCCTGTCTCAGTCTCCCAGAATGCTGGTATTACAGGCCTGTGGTAACATATGCTTGGAAGTTTACCTACTTATTCCTGAACTAATCTGAATTTTTATTCAAATGGTAAGTAGCTATGAGTTAGTTTCCTCAAGATTAATGGTTGTGTTAGTAACTCGTCAATGAAGAATATAAAAATTTTAATTTGCGGAGGTCTTTTTTGTTATTTAGTGAACTTTTTAAAATTTTCTCAAAAAGTTTTTTTTTATTATTATTATTTAAGAGAAAAAAGACACAGAAAAGAAAGACAAAAAGCAAAAGAGACAAACAAACAACAACAGCAAATCCAAAATAGTAACATTATAGGTTTACGAAACAAGATGATAAGAACTTGACAATGGTTGCAATATTGCGTATTGTTACCTTCAAAAGGGTTGTTTACATTAACAGATATAGACATGTAAAATTGATCTAATCATATGAGTATTAACTGATCTTTCTCAATAACTAATACATTCTGTAGTATAGTCATTTTAGATAACTTACATATACATATATACAGATTTATGTTGCTTTTGTTCTTTGTTGTCAAACATTTTATAGTGTTATTACTGTTGTGGTTTTTTTAAATCTTATTTTCTGCTCTGTACAGTAAAGCAATAGTGTATGTAGTAAATTTGTTGATTTTAGTGTATTCTCTAGACAGCTGACCATATTTAAAAAGTAACAATTTTACTTTTTCACTTACAAGACTTACAAATATCACATATATATATTTTTAAAGGCTTTGACTATCTTCTCTCATGTTAAGTAACAATATTAGTCATTCTTTTTTCTTCCTAATACAGTATTAAATGGGATGTACCTAGAGTTTTTAATAACCATTTACTTGTTGTAGATATTTAGTAGATTATTGCTACTAAATTAATTATCTATTCTATTGTATTCTATTTTAGAATGACAGATATGGGATGATTTTAATAACATGTTTTTGTTATATGATATTTTAGCTTATCTATGTGACAAATTTTACTAATGAATTTTTTAATATTGAATTCCATTTTCAGTTCTAATATAATTGTACTAGATCATTTTATTTTTAATGCAGTTTTGAAATTTATAGGTTAAGGTTTAGTTAGAATGTTTGCATTATATTTATAAAATAGGCCTATGTATCAAATACTGTGCTCCTCAACTTAGTTCATCATGTATTACTGCAATGAAGTACCAGGAGCAGGTTAACTGTACTAAGAAGAGAGGTTCTCTTAGTTTGGGAGGCTCAAGGACGTGGCTCTGCCATCAGCTCAGCTCTGGGACCCTCAACTCTGTCACAGCACAGTGGGATGACAATGCCGACACCATGTGCAGCATGGAGCAATCACCAGAGAGCTGGGTGGGGTCAGGATTAGGCCTGTGTTCCCTCTTCTGAAAACAAAAAGTACCAAACAAATCCAAGACAGCTACATAATTCTTTCTGAAGACAGTGATCTCAACTCACCTTAGGACTGTATACTAGGCCCCACTTCTTAAAGGTAGCACAGTACCTACCAAAACTATCACCTGGGCTCTCAACCCTTGTACTTTTGTGGGGACAAATGATTTCCCGGTGACATTCTCATATTTGTAGGGATCAGTCTAAGTCATTTCCAATTGCTCCAAATTTGTAGCTTATCTACTTCACCCATATAAAGTATAACCTGAAGCACTGAATGAAAAAGAGTTGGAATTGATTGTAAAATAGATGAGGAAAACAGTAAGAAATAATGGGCCTCTTTGACATTGGCTCTCATTCAGTAATCTGTGCTGGCCTGTGACTCATTATGTAAACCCTGCTGCACTTGAACTCATAACTCTCATGCCTCAGCCTCCTCAACGCTGGAATTATAGGAGTACACCACCACACTCAGAATAATGGACCCATTTTATAAATGAAAAGCAAATAATTCCTAACAAAAAATTGTTATTAATTTCAAACATATGGTAAAAATATCACCTGGTAGAGTTATAGCAAGGTTGCAAGCATACTTCAGAATGATAAAACACAGTGGTAAATTTTTTAACATTAATGAAGAAATCATGCAACAAAGTATTATTAAATACAATCCCTACATACAGTTTAAAAAAAATAGACCAAATAAAAGAGATCCTTAATTTGGTAGCAATAACATACTAAAGATCAACAGCAAATACACAGGTTCTTTTAATCACACAACCCTCAGGTTTGGGAGGGATGAAAGGAGTAACTGCAAAATCCCTGGAGAGTTTTGCTACATGTATCTGTATTTCTTTCCGTTGGTGACCTTCTTAATCTTGATTGTCCTTAGATCTTTATGCTCAATGGTTCGTATGCTTCCTGGATGTTATCATGTTGACATTTAGCATCAGGACTAGTGTTTGTTCTGTTGCTGAAGAATTTTTCTATAAATAAAAAGGAAATGATGGTTTTGAGGAGATCACAGGAAGTTAAAACCAGTATTTTAATTTCATCCTCACACCAGCCCTGGCCCCCAAGACATAGCATCCCCCTTCACTTCACTTTCACCACACGCATTGTTAGGATTTATATCTAGAAGCTCCCAAGAGCCTTGAATGCTCATAGCCAAGAATTTGGGAACAGGATCGAACTATGGGGTCTTTGTAGCTGACTTGCTGTTAGCAGCTGGTGCCTGGTCAGAGAGGCAGATTTCTGGGGCTGTGACCTGAAAGAGCATATCTTCTTTCCTGACTCCTCATTCCTCTGTTTGCTTCGTGCAACGTTCCTTCATCTTGACACTTCTGCTACGCCTTTATGTGTTTACACCTGCTGAACATGGACTGACACTTCTGCACTGTGAACCAAAATAAATAAACATCTCTTCCTCTAAATTGTGGTTGTCAGGTATTTTATCCCAAGGATGAGAAAATAAGTAAGGCACACATGTAGTCATACACAGGTACACAAAGAAAAACACATGCTTACTTGCATGTACCAAAGGCCATGGAATTTTCTTGCTAGCTTTTTGGTGCTGACTTAGAATCCATGTTTCCCTCTGGTTTCTGTAATTCCTTCAAAATTAATTCTGAGTTGGCAGAAAAACTTATTGTTACAGTAATAAGATAAAGGTTTACTTTTATTTTTTTTTTAATTTTTATTTTTTATTTTTTTTTTTTGAGGCAGGGTCGCACTATGTAGCTCAGGCCGGCCTTGCGCTCGCGTTGTAGCCCAAGCCGGCCTCGAACTCACAACGTTCTGCCTACCTCAGCCTCCCGAGTGCTGGGATTAAAGGCATGAGCCACTACGCCCGGCTAAAGGTTTACTTTTTAAATGAATAATTTGATGAATTCTTTTGGCGAATAAACAACATTGTCTTGTCATAATTTAAAAACCATTATTTCCACAAAATGGACTTTTAAGATAAGACACTCTTGAAAATTTTCTGTAAATGTGTTTGTAACTTAACGTACAATGATCTCCAGTAAAAAAATGTTTTTTTCTTTTTCAAAAAAGTGCTACAATAATAGTGGCCTTGACACCAATAAGTAATATATCTTGCAGTTTAATTAAATCATGTACATCTATTTTTACTTCAGAAAGATAGATTTGCTGTACTGTAGATTCATAATTAAATAGCAGCAAATCTTCGATATTTCTGCATTAGGTTTTTCTTTGTTCACACATGAAAATTACTAGTGTCTTTAAAAAAGGAAAAGTGCAGAAGGAAGAATGGAAAGCTAAATTATTTGCATATAAAAATAATTCTTTTAAGATACATGAATTTAAATTCAGCCAAGGTTTCTTCCTAGGAAACAGTAAAGGAAATGTG
>RJWM01042154.1:0-14540 GCA_004363535.1 Dasyprocta punctata | reverse complement strand
AGGGCGAACATATGGTATTTGTCTTTCTGATTTTGGCTTATTTTACTTAATATAATGACCTCCACTGCTATCCATTTTGCTGCAAAGGACAGGATTTCATTCTTTTTAAAATTTCCTTTGGCTTCATTTGCTGTCCCATACTTATAAATGAAGTAAAATCTTCTATCAGTATGAAAAAAATAATGACATCCCAAAGCACTTTAGTTATAAGTCCAAACTTAAATAGCTAATTCATATATGTCAGTGTCCTCACATCCACACTGGTCTGAAATACATCCTTTTCCCAATGATACATGTGAAAAAAATATTCTCTTCTGTGTTTAACTGACGGCCTAGCCACTGCTTTAATACATCTGAACTTTAGTCCAGAACTAGTAGTCACATGCACCAACTGAAAGTGCATAGGGTTTACTGGCTAATTAAACATTAGGGGCTAGGATTTGAATCAGCTTTAAAGCTTCTGAATTAAGTAAAATCATCACTTCACTCCAAATGTATTACTATGTATGTATCCTGAGAGCAAATGATATAAATATCAACCTTAAAAGTTGGGTTTATACAGGTAACACAGTGAGACACTTGGCATTTTTCAACTAAGCTTCCAAATAACTAAATCGTATTCTGCACACATTTTTTATGTCCACTATGGCACACTGGAAGAACATCGCAATTCATGATATTTCTGCTCTTTGGAAAACAAGAGCGCATCATTTTGGTGCTCATGATACTACATGAAGGCCTATAAATATTTATAAACTTAGCTATTAACCTTCTCGAAGGCCAACATTTTGATCATTCACCCATGGGTTTAATCAAACACTCTCAAGATTCTGAGACTATGTACAGGGAACACAAGGAATGATTAATCGAGGTACAAATAACTGAAAAGGTCAAAAATACAAGATTCCATTTACTATCTTGGACAAAACAGTCCAAGTTAGTGTCAAATATCAGAATAGGAGTAAAACTAGTCTATGAGAGCCCCCACCCCCATTCCTGATTATCAAATAATAGGAAATATCAATAGTTTATAATTTACTTATCACTAAAATTTTAAAAATGTACTTCCCCACTTTCAATTTAGTCCTGGTTGGAGAGTATAAAAATGCATACAAATGTTGATGCTAAAATGGAAAGAGTATGCTTCTAGCTCAGTGCTACAATCAGAAGTAATGATGAAAATACGTCACCGTTATAATACATTTAGAATGAATATAAGCAAGACACACTGGAAGCTGCAACAATACAACAAGACAAACAGAATCCGAGTTGTAAACAAGACATATTTGCTAGCTGGAAGTAAACTAGTTGCTTTTACCTTCTAGTTGTTTTAGACATTATCTTGATTTTATCATGAGATGAAAGTCTGTACATTTTGCAGTTGATGTGTACAGACCTAGTATTTCTACCTTCATTTGATATTTTTAAAGTGTGAAAACAAAACTGTATTTCATTATGTTGAGTTGATACATGGTAGAGACCAGAGTGACTTTACTGTCAAAGAAGGATGCTTGCTCATCCTGTAGGAAGCGACTATTCATTGCTGTGTATACATGACTTATCTTGATCATAATTCAAAAGCATAATTAAAAAGATAAGAGATTAGTTATGGGACGTGTGTGTGTGTGTGTGTGTGTGTATGTGCTGTATGTATGTAATGTGATTCTTCTGACCTAAACTTATGCATCATGACTTGAGGAAAGGTTGTTTCCTTTACTCACCTACAATCCTGCCCAGTACCAGAGATTTGATGGCAGTGAACTCAGTCCCTGATGACAGGTATACTTGTCTCCTCGTATTCTCATCAATCTACAAAATAAGTTACAAACATCCAAATGGGTATCATTTTGTTGAGGAAAGGTCAGAAAACCAAGAAAGAGAAAAGAAATTTATAAAATAAGCAATTGTTAGCATTATTGCCCTAAAGATTTTTTAAAAAATAATTTTAAGATTTAGCTGTTTAAAAAAGTGAACATTCTTTTCTATACTATATTCAAATACCACTTGGCCCCACCTGCTATCCCTTTATATCTCTTTATTTTTCTGTACTATTTAAGGAATTCAAAATCGGTAAAGCCAACCAAAAGGTATGAATTATTTTTCACCTCAGCATTTTACTTAGCTTGGTATTTTTACTGGAGTCACGTAGCTAAGAAATTTGCTTCTGCATAAAGGCTGAAACATTGGTGCTTTTCCTCAAAAGCTGCTAGAGTGAATAATTCCACTTACTCTACTGTGATTCACATCCTTTTTAAAAATTGTTCTGATAACACAATCATAATTTTCTGTTCTAGAGTTAAGGTTGCATTTACACCCATCCTGTAAGTAAATGGGTTTCCTTAGACTGGTGATAGGACTGCCAGTAGTACATGATGATAAACTGGACATCTTTTCCCTGCTGAGCAAGATAAAACCAGTAAGAAAAGTCAGGCATTTTAAGTATGAGATAGTAATAATATCTTGAGTAGAACCTTACTGCTTAAAAGGCTACATTTGATGGTTTATAGACTGCAGAAGACCACTAAAATGTGTCTTTGTTTATTCTACATATGATCAAATTTCTGCTTTAAATGCTCCATGCCGAAAATTCATAATCACAAAGCAGCTTCTGGCAAATTTTCTGTATTACCTCCACAACAACCACTCCTTCTTCTCGGTTAATCTTTACGTGGTGAAGTTGCCCATCAGCCATGCTTTTAAAATCAAAGTTAATAACATCAGGTTCTTGATATCTATTTAGCTTGTACCTTATTTGCAAATTTCCTAAAGCAGGAAAAAAAAAGTTATATTTTCAGTAAATGTTGAATTTTAAAAATTATTGATAAAAACTCAGAATCCTTTTATTGGTGTTATTCATTTCCAGGGAAAACATCACATTCATTTAGATGTGCCCTCTAAACATAGCTCCTAAATGTCAGTTCCTATGTGAAACTACAATATTTTCAAGCAAATTGCTCATAAGCCATCTCTTTTCTGCAAATCTTTAATTTTATTCCTTAAAGTCAACTTTGAAATTAAACACATGCAAATTTCTGCACCAGCCTTAATTTAAAAAAAGAAAAATAAGACTAAGTATTTCTGAAATGCAAACTGTTATGAAATAATACAATAAAATTCTCTTTCTATAATTTTGTATTTTTAAATTCTGGAAGACAGTTAACTAATGGAAATATTATAAGAAAAGGTGGTTTTATTAAAGATGAGGAATATTTGCAAGTGGTCATGGCTATAGACTTTAGGATAAAATTAGGTGAAATGAATGATTTTAAACCAAACTTCCCATTAGAATAAATATCACTCAATTGCTTGCAGAGATTTTAATTAATTTGTTTCACAGGACACCTTATTATTTAACAAAGAAAATATCCCAGTACTTAGATAAGCTGCAAGCTCAAATTGTATAGTAGGTATAAATATTTTCATTGAACAATAATATTTTTTGTGATATTTTGTGTCCTTGGGCCATGTTTTATTTAGCTGAAATACCTATTCACATACCTGCATGCTTTTTTTATGCATTGCATTTATTTCTAAAATTTTCATCTTTAATTCAAATATAGAACAGAGAAAAATACTAGTAAATGGTTGTTGTGACAAGATTTCTATAGCAAAAATATTTCCTAATCCACATACCATTATCCTATATGGGAATACCAATATTTCCCATGACTATTTCATTGCCTATTATTAGAACTAACAGGTCATCCCATGATACTTTCTTATGCATAATGTGGGCTCATTAACACTCCCTAAATACTTCTTTGCTTTGATTGGAAGGAAATATTTGTTGGCTATGAGGCATTTTATTTCAAAATGAACCACAAAATCAATAGTTATTCACATGAAATAGTAAAGAGCTCCTAGTAATAATAAAATATAACAAAAAAGCTAACATTCACATTGCATATTCAAAATTATCACAATGAGAAAAGGAGTAAAAGAATCATACTTGTTTTAAATAATCCTTTTAGATTAAACCTATGACATAGTACTGAAGAAGCCAAATGAATAGAGGACACACACACATTCTTTCTTTCCCTTGTAGTTTGAGAAGTAAAAGCTCAGGAGCAATCCATATTGCTACTGCCTTCATATTCTAATTCAATTCTCTCTCTCTGTCTTTCTCTTTCTCTCTGTCTCTCTCTTTTTCCCTCTCTCTCTCTCATCTGAAAAGCACTCACCATTTTTGGCAATGATAACTGAAAGGTATTCTTTGTAAAAAGAGCTCATATAAAGCAGTAAGCTTGGCGTTCTTGTTGTTCGGAAGCTAAATGTAATCATTTCTCTGCTCAGCTTCAAATCTCCATGAAATGAGGCAGCATGGGAGCTGGAGTTTTTGCTTAAGGAGTAATTTTCTTGAAAATTGTAAATCACTGATGAGCCAGATCCAAAATATGCAGAAATCTCTGAAACGACATGCACATTTTATGTGAGAATTTTAACTCAAGGACCTTGGTTTTATCACATTTAATTGATATCTTAATATTTTGAAATCACAAATTCCACAGATAGAAAAAACAGCCGCAAACTAGAAGAACACGGTAAATTAATAGAGCTTTCATAATGGCCCTTGAAATGGCTTCATGTTAGAATGACATATAATTAATTCATTAGTATGACTTTACAACTGAAAACTTAATGCTGTCTTAATTGAGTTCATACATACACCAGGCTTCTTGTCCTGTACCTCATCGGATATCCATTTTCTTATTTAAATTTTAACTCCCATCTATTAGTTTGTAGATAGGATAAACTAGGTTTCCTGTAATAGGAAAGAAGGAAGTATGAAGGATACTTCTTTCTTTCCAGGATCAAAAAGGAAAATTTTTCCTTTTTGTCTAAATACTTTCTCAAATCCATTGTGCAGTACAAAAAGAAAACTAAATCTAGCATTACTGTCAGAAAAGGGGAAAAAGACATTTGCTTAACATTTGATCACCAAAGGAGCTATGCAATCTATTTTAAATCATTAGCAAAAGTGTAGAATTTTGCCAGTATGAGATTATACCTCAAGTTTACACAATACACACTCAAATATATATGCAGGGAAATGAAGAGGAGAATAGGAAAGCTAACTTGTTTTGAAACCCTGAACTTGCTTCTCTTTATAAATATAAAGGGATAGGTGTTTAATATGTGTTGTATGTGATTTTTTCTGGGTCATGTTGATGTCCTTCATATTTCATGATTTTAAAAATTTTATTATTTTTCAATGAAATTAAAGAGAATACAACATTTTTATTGTTTTCATCACATATGAGATACCTTTCATGCACAACACAATATGAGTACGCAGAATAGCATTCCTGATTGCACCTAGCAAGATAAACTGAAAACTCTGTTGAAAAACGAAGTCATGTTCCTAGGAAGAAAAAGTGCTCATAATCTTAACGTTAAACTTGAAAACTGTCCTTGCATGGTACCAGCAATGCGTGATTTTTATCATAAGTCAACTTTGAAATTACAGCCTTTTCTTAAGAAAAGCTGATGGCTTAAAAGATACATTTTTGCCAAGTTTTCATTAACTGATCCCAATGCTTTCTTTGTAAATCAGGAGTTGCTTTGATTTGAAGCCAATTTGCTACAATCCTTCAGGAAAAGGTTCAGTAGCCCAGAGACACTTACACAAAGTAATTGAATTTGAATTAATTGGACGTCAGTTTTCTATGATAAATTATGAAAAGATAATAAATATTTGTATAGTCAGAGAACTCTGTCCAGAACATTTACTACTACATTTACTAAGAATTCTTTTCTTCTGTGACACAGATCAATGAAAAAGAGTAGCTGTAAAACATTCTGCTATTTCATTCCACCAGAAGAGATTCATCATAATGTACAACAAAATATCTGAGTATCTCTATTTTGTTACATATTAATATTTAATGGAAAATATTTGGCAAAAACAAAACTAAGGCTTTCTATATTCCTTACACTGCCTAACATCTTCATCCAAAATAACCACACAACCTTGAATGATTGTAAAACAGAGAACTACCAATGGGGCGGGTTGCTGACAGTTGTATTCTTTAAGAGCATCAACATCAGACAGAAAAAATAAAGCAGATTGAGCAGCTCACACTTGAAAACACCTAGAGGCAACTATTTGTGGATTTATCAGCAAGAGATGCTGGCTTTTCAAGAACTGAGAACATATCTAAGGAATGAAATATGACTGACATTCAATAGATGCTTTGCAAAAAGGCGTTCAGAAATGGAAGTATTTTTGTTTCAGATAGCTACACAGAAAAGAACTTCCAGGTGTTCCATTCATAATAGATGAGCTTTCCTGTTGAAGTGGCTTACATCGCACTCACCATCGGAGCAGAATGGCCCTGTGTAGGCAGAGGAAGAGCAGTCACAGAAGAACCCACTGGGCTTTTCCCTGCACTTCCCTCCATTGCGACACAACTTCCCGTAGCTGCCACAATGGCCTCGACAACCTGGCTGCACTCCGGGAGTCACGGTGGCTCTTTCTTCCAGATCCAGGGCCATCCCATTCAACTGCAGGGACCGAATGCATCCCAGAAAGCCTCTCTGTCTCGTGGCTGTCCCACCTAAAAGGGAAATACTGCAAATGCAAACATGTTCCCAGGTGTTTTATTCAGGATTTTAAATACCAAACAAATCTGAGGCCTTAGACAGAAGAACAATGGTCATGGTCTAACACAGAAGGGCAAAAATTAGACAAGCAATTACTAATTTGGGGAAGAGAATCCAGAACCAACTATAGACTTCAGGAAGCTACAACAGGGCCAGTTGCATTGGTGCTTGCTGAAATCCCAGTACTCGGGGCTGAGACAAGAGGATTTATGCAAGTTCTATGTGAGCCAGAGCCACAGAAAGAGATGTTATCTCAAAAAGCACACACTACACATACAATACATGAAAATATACAATTTGAATTCCATATGTTTTGGAAGTTGTTACAGATTTGTTTTCTAAAAGCAATTTATTATACTTTACATTGAGGACTTTTTTTCAGTCTCTTTATTGCAAAGAACAACATAAAGGCCAGCTCTTCTATTCAAAAGAATGACATGTGTTGCAATTCTGTGACATAGCTTTGGTTTTGGTTTTTGTTGTTGCTGTCATCATTGTTTTAGCACTTCTTGTAGGTTAAGTATACCTTGAAACCTGATTTGAGTCTGGTAGTTTTAGCTCTGAGAATTATGAAAGAATCCTTGAACTCTTCCATCTTTTTTTTTAACTCTTTCATCTTAACTAAGCATTGGTATGATCTTTTGTTTGCTATCCATTTGTCAAAGCAACAGTAATTGAATATCCTATTAGTTATTTTTTTCTGGTATATTTTCCATTGTTTCTGTTTGCTTGTTTGTTTACTTGCTTTTCTGAAATGTTGACCTAGTGTGCATTGCATTATGCTTGGGAAACACAAAACTGGGAAATACTACCAATGAAGAAACGGTGACATACATCTACCAAATATGTAACTGTACATTTACCAATTCATCCTTGAGGAGTCTATATTTGGGTGAAATCAGACCTCATTATCCTAAGGTGGAGGTTCTCAAACTTTAAGGAATATGAGTATCAAATAGAAGTCATCTTTAAAATAAAGACTCAAAGGCCAAGTCTATGATTCAAGAATAGTATTGAGAATTTCAAAGGCCAACAGCCTCACAAGTGTTTCATACACAAAAGATCACTTGACTACTTAACTACCATTTTGTAAGCACTGATAGCCCCATAAGCCCCAGTTGAAAATATATGTAAAGAACATAAGCCCCAGTTGAAAATATATGTAAATTTGAGTACAGGAATATCCTAAATTAATACTCAGAAGTGGAAACTGAAAAATAGTACCCTAGTTAAGAGGATCTATCATGGGTGATAAGAGGCCGAATATATATATATGGTGTTTCAACTTTAAAAATATACTCTTTGATCAATGAGTCAAAGAGTTGGTTTTTTGAAAAGATAAAAAATAGATAAGCTCTTCATCAAACTTAACAAATGAAGGAAAGATGAGACCTAAATCAAAGCAATTAGAAATGAAAAACAGTAAAATCTCAATGGGTACCACAAAAATCTGGAGGATTATAAACAACTAGCTTGAAACTCTGTATTCCAGTAAGTTGGAGAATCTAGAAGAAATAGATTCCTAGACACATATGAATTACCAAAATTAAATCAATAGGATATGAGTTAAAAAAGTAATTCAAAAATCTGCAATGAAGTTTAGGCAGTAATAAAAACCTTAACAAATAAAAAAAGCCCAAGACCCAATGGATTCACTGCTGAATTTTACTGAAACTTCAGGGAAGAATTAATGTCAGTGCTCTTCAAACTCTTCCACAAACTTGAAAGGGAAGGAACACTGTCACTCTCATTCCTTGAAGTTAATGTTATTCTGATACCAAAGCTAAACAAGGACTTTTAAAAAAGAAAAACACAGACCAATTTCCATTTAAATGAACATATATATATAAATTCTCTACAATATACTTGTGAAAAGAATACAATGAATCAATAAGAAGAATATACATTATGATCCAAAAAGATCATCCATTATTTCAGGGATGCAAGAATGTTCCAGAATACATAAATAAATAAGTAAATAAATGAATAAATAAGTGTAATATTATACACCAGCAGAAGTAAGGATGAAATCATAGAATCACCTCAATAGATGAAGAAATGCTTTTGACAAAACCCAACATCCATTCAAGATAAAAACCTTACTGTAAATTGGTATGACAAAAACCTTACCTTAAACTGATAAAAGTCTCCATGAACATAAATATGGAAAAACTGAAAACACTCCCAAAAAATCAGGAACAAGAAGACTCCTGTTCAATATAGGACTCAAAATATTAGCTATAGCAATCAAGCTAGAGAAAGAAATAAACAGAATTTGAGTAGCAAAGGGAGACATCAACTATCCTTATTTGTAAGGATATCCTTGTTTGTTAAGACAGCATGATCTTTTACACATAAGATCCAAAAATCTCCACCAAAAGACTCTTAGAACTAATAAACAAATTCAGCAAAGTGGAAGGATATAAAATAAACTTACAAATATCAATAGCATTCTCATGCACCAAGTATGAATCCACTGAGAAGGAAATCAAAAACAGTCTCATTTACAACAGCTTCAGAGCAAACTAAATACTTAATAGTTAAGCTAAGTAAATAAATGAAAGACTTCTATAATGAAAACTATATTGCTGTGTAAAAGGTGATTGACTCAAACACTGGAAAATGGAAAGACATCCCTGTTCTTGGATAAGCAGAACAAATACTGTCCAAATGGCAGTAGTATAAAAATTTTTAACATATATATATATGTATGTGTATATATATGTATATGTATATATGTATGTGTATATATATATGTGTGTGTGTGTGTGTGTGTGTGTGTGTGCATGCAAGTTGATCCAAACATCACTAGCTTTTTCACAGAACTAAAAACACCAATTCTAATATGGAACCAGACAAACCCAGAATAGCCAAAGCAATCCTGGACAAGAGGAAAGAAGGGAGCAGTCATAATCCCAAACTTCAAGTTACACTAAAAAGCTACAGTGATAAAAGCATCATAGTACTGGCACAAAACAGACATCTGACCAATGGAATAGAACACAGAATGCAAAAACAACCCTAAGCATCTTAAGCCTGCTGATTGTTCACAAAAGGGCCAATAATACATCCTGAAGAAAAGATAATCTCTTTAACAAATGGTGCTGGGGAAACTGGTTACCCACATGCAGAAGAATGACTCAATTCATTTTTCCCACCCTATATTAAAATCAAATAGAAATAAATCAAAGATGTATTCATGAAAACAGAAATTCTGGATCTGCTGGAAGACAAAATTGGTAGAACTCTTGAAGACACAGGTGTAGCCCACAGCACCTTGAACAGAACCCTAGTTGCACAAGAAATAACACGAAATATCAACACATGGGATTATATCAAAAGGCCTTGTGCAGCAAAAAAAAAAAACAATGAGTAATGTAAAGAGACAACCTACAGAATTTAAAAATTTTTTGCCAAATACTTCTCAGAAGAAGACTAATCTCTGGCGCATAGAAAGAACTCAAGAAATTAGCGCCCCCACCCAAATTTTATTCTGTCTTGTTTTGTTTGATTTGATTATGTCTGATGGTATGGGCAGCTATTTTGAAGATAACAATACATATTATGGTAGCCATTGTGGATTTTCTATTACCAGGTTTTGAAGTCCTGTAATGCTTTCATTGTTTTGTTTTGATTGGTTTTATTCTGCTTTGTTTTGTTTTATTTTATTATGTCTGATGATATGAACAGCTGCTTTGAAGAAAACAGGAGACACTATGGTAGCCGCTATGATTGATTTCCTAATATCTTGATTTGAAGTCCTGTATCGCTTTCATCGTTCTGACTGGGTTTATTTTATTTTATCTTATTTGGTTTTATTCTCTTTAAAATTCAAAAAGAGAAACAAGGAAGCAGACTGTAAAGAAGGGAAGGGTATGTGGGAAAGGAGAAAGAGGAGAGAGCAGGAGAGGGTGAAAAATCAATCAAGGTGCAACACGTATATTCATCACTCCCCCACATTGAATGTAACCACTATGTACCACAAACACATACTGATAAAAATTATTTTACAAACTGGCACCCCAGTCTAAATGATCAGAACAATTCCACTGAGTGGTGACTAGATGGTCATGGTGCCTCTTAAAATCAGCTCCACTCGAATAGATGATATCTCACCAGCAGAATCTCATATGTACTCTACATGCTCTCTTTTCTTGGATCATGTTCATTTCCACTCCTCCATTTCACTTAGCTAACTCCTAGTCTAGCCTCAACTACTTAGGCTCTCTTTCTCCTCAGAGATTCAAACAACTTTATTTATTCAGATCCAAAATGTTTGCCATAAGACACTAAATGAACATGCATCATCATCTGCTTTACATATCAGTAGTTTATTTTGTCTCAGTGGCCCTTTGTTAGAATACATGTTTGACAGGAGCCACTTTGATCACTGCTGTCTCCCCAGCACAGAGAACATGCATGATAAGGCAGAAATACTGTACTCAAGCTCAGATGGTGCAAGGCAGTGGGTCCATCTCCTCTGCCACCACCATAAAAAGTGCCTGACACCTAATAGCTGTGGAGTAACTATTCTGTTTTAGGTCTAGTCCAGTCTGTTCATTAAATCACATGGCATCGGAGACAAAAAGATGAAGACTTAGAGCTTCCAGGGTTGAGGGGCGAAACACCTTCTGCCACACAGGGATGTTTAGGACCCTAAGAGTGGGACTGAGAACCGAACTCAAACTAAATTAATTAGACAGTTGTCGATAATGAAATATCATGAAGAATAAATTCCTGAGAACTTTAGACTTACCACTACTTAGAATTCAGGTTCACAGATATGATGCTCTCTATCAAATCACTGTATCTCAATTTCTATATTCAAACTGCTTTGGTTTGCATAATTCATACCTCTTCAATGAAGGATACAAAGGTCTTCATTGTGTGGGTCATAGTTTTTATTTATACATCCAGAGGCAGAAAGATGTGGAGTCAGATATATTCCAATCTTAGATTATCAGGTCATGACAAGTAGGGAGTTGCTTTCATCCCTGAGGTTTAGAATAGCTAGTAATCTGTTTAACTCCTCCCTCCATTTAATAGCTAGTAATCTGTTTAACTCCTCCCTCCATTTAATCAACCTCCTATCATCCCTGAAGTCTCCACTGTCCTTATTCTCAGGATTCTTCTATTTTTTCTTTCCACATCAAGCTACTAAGAGCCTTTGCTTTGGGCTTCTCTGGCCTCCCATACTGCTAACTCAACTCAGTAAGCACCTAAAGCTCAAAGTCTTTGGACAGGAATCTTTTGGAACCCTTACTGGAGTTCCCTGTGCTGGGTAAGACAGCCTGTAGTCTCAGTTTTACCTTTGGCACAGGAGCCTTTGGGAGTGGCCGGTGTGAAGTCTGGATTAGAGGTGGATACCTAGTGTATCTCACTGACCTCGGGTTATAGCCCATTAAATCATGGAACACAGTCTACACTGGACAGTAGCAAAACCACCTCACTATGCAGTTGTTGTTCTGAAAGATCCATATAGCTATAATTCAGGGGATTATCTTATTCTGCCAGTACCATAATAGTAACTAATAACTTGGAGTCCAAAATATAAATATAGTCCATTTTTATCTACTCTAATTTATTTTTTTTTTGGTCTTGTTTGTTTTGAATGATGAAGAACTAGAAACATAGCAAAATTCAGAGACTGGTCCCAGGTGCAACCAAGGAAATACAAGAATAATTATATTTAGTTATAAGTAGTGGATTAAAACCCAGAAGAAGTTTTCATTCTGAGGCAGCCCCTTTTTTCTCCAATGCAAACTACGGTCAAAAAGGAAAGTCTGTATTTTCTTCTACATCTCAGATCATTGTGGGCTGGAAGGGCATTTAAATCCTCCAAGCTTTATTTAACAGCTCTTTGTAAGTACTGTGTCTGACCCGGGGGTACCAAATCATATGCAATTGATCATACACTCGAAGAGCTTACAGTTTAGGAATATATTCAGGCAGGAAAACATGTGATTGCATAGTAGAAACAGATGCAAAGTGGAGAAGAATGCTAGAGGATGGCGCTATTCAGAAAAAATATATATACATGAAACAAAAGATTAATTATCATTTGTAATAGTGAGAAAAAAATCACCTAGCTTTGTAAAGCAGACTTTACTCTGTACTTTTAAAGCATTAATGCTTACCTCATCACATAGTTTTAAAGGACATCTTTAAATGATCAGAAACATAATGTCTAATTAGACATAGTCCTGTCATACATGTATTGAGAATTATTTTACCATTCAACTTCAAGTAAATAACTTTTTTTTAATTTTCAGATGTAGCGATTCCAAAAAACATGGTTAATGTAAATAGGATTAGGCTTGAAAGCTTAATTAAAGATTGCGATGTCTTTTTGGGGTTAGAGTATGTCCAATTAAAATGAGTAGCAGTTTGATTAATTGATCCTGTGTGTTTCTGCTGAGCTATTATGTTTGGAACTATCTTCCAATTAATTTTCTATCAATTTAGTTGCCATGCTGTATCAGACATAATGAATTCTGGAACTTCACAAACACTGAGTATCTGGTGAAGCAAATGCCTAACCTTTCTGTGTGATTGAATACAACTTAATCTGTCCACTAACATAGCAATATTGAGGTCCTGCACCTAACTAACTTGGCTGGCTGCCAAGCAGAGATTGCGCTAGCTTTTACTTATTGGTCCAATTCTTTCATCATATTCATTATTCTCAGAAAGTTAGTTTAAGTGACAGATGTTATTGTCACAAAATAGGAGCTAGCTCTTTCCTATGACAATTTCCCTCTGCTTGTGTAGCAACAGGATATTTGAGATTAAACTTTGATGTTCTAAAGGTAAATTATTCATGCTATACTTAAATATTATTGAGGACTAATTAGGAACAACTATATGATTGACCCAGGAACCTTACAGAAAAAAAAATCAAAATCCTCACACTTCCCTAAAAAGTCAAAGTTAGGGAAACTGGCCAGGCAGAGTAAAAGTCTGTCCCTGACTGTGACACTGTGGCAGAGGAAGACAGGTAAGGACATAACCACAAACCAGCTCAGGGCAAGGAAGCAACTGGGCATGTGGCCTAGGCCCAATCAACTCAGAAGACTGAAGGGGAGAGGTGGTGTTCTGTGTATCAAGCATTGATCTTGAACCCTGCCCCTGTAGTATCCTGCAGAAAGACAGCCTTGCAGAAGGCTGATGTAAGCCAGTGGAGAGGGCAGTCAGACTGAAGGCCCAGCTGTAATTCTGCCACGCAGTCTTCTTCATTGAGCAAAGTCCTGGAAGAGTGGGAAGGAGGAAGACTGCTGTCTCTTGTGTTCAAGGAAAGGTAATGGCTGAAAGGAGTAGCTCATGGATGGAAAAAGTGTCCTAGACAGAAAGGCTAATTACTTTTCCCTGATCCAAGTTCAGTGGTGAAAACATATTCTGGTGGTGATAAGTTCAGGGACAAATTGGTCCATTTGAGCTTCCCACCTGTGGAGGTCACTACAGCTCTCTAGGTCGCCCCTACTAGGGATTAGTCATATTCTGTGGTCTTAAGAGATCCCATCTGAATTCTGCCTTCAGTCAATGGTCACTAAGGTTTACCCACTACATGTGCCTAAATACACTGAGGGTTTCTAAGGCTAATCATGAAAAAGTCACCTAAAGAAAGGGAAAAGAACACACTTAAAACAAATGATATGATTCCATTAAAGAGAAATATGACCTTTATTGTACTGAATTGGTAATGAGGGAACACATTTACTACAAAAGAAAATTAGACCGAAATAAAAATTATTCAAACATAAGGCTGTTTGATATTCTCCTCCCATGACTATAGTTTAGCATATCAAAACCTGAAAGTTAGAAAAAAGAAAAATCTGGAATACATTAAAATTAAGAACTTCTGCTCATCAAAAGATACCATTAACAACATGAAAGTACAGTGAACTCACAAAGCAGTAGAAGATATTTGTAGTAAACTT
>RJWM01042153.1:0-14521 GCA_004363535.1 Dasyprocta punctata | reverse complement strand
TTTTATTTTATTTTCTGTGATCATCCTTGGGGGTTTTAGTAGTAGGTAGCTATTTCACTTGTATCAAAGTCTTTCTAGGAAAAGTCTGTTCTTCAGTGATTTCTTCTGTATGTAGGTGATTCTTGATTTGTGTCACTGCAAGATCATACATTCTCAATTAAGAGTGGGATGCTGAATTTGCATGGCTCAGTGCTTGGTCTTTTGCTGTAGGCCTGTAGTGAGTTTATAACACCAGAGTTTTCCAGTATTTTAAAGAAGGGAGAACAATTGATTGTAACAGATATGGCATCCTAGCTAAAGTAGTAAAATTAGTGATGCAGTAGCATCAAGCACAATTTGGAAATTAACAAGATGCAGTAACTATTGGTTTTGTACTTTAAGCCATAGGAGCAGAGTTCATAGTTACATAACAGAACCAATTGCAAAGTAGGAGTTTGTATGCAAAGTGTTTCCCTTGGTAGAGTGATTTTACTCTGTGGTGGGGAAATTTAGAGAGGATAGTGTATACAGCAAAGTTAACTGGAAATGAAGTGTATGCAAGTCTGGCAGGCAAAGGTTGATCACACAAGGTTTGAGAAACTAGGGAAATGAGTAGAAAAGAAACAATGAAGGAGTATTTGAGGGATTATTTGAACTTGGTCTCTGGGTTTGGGGGATGGGATTAGTTTTCTGTGTGAATAAAAAAGGAAGAAAGAAAAAAAAGGAAGATGAAGAAGAAAAAGAAAAGAAAAAAATTGAGAGAAAAGGGTCATTACCAAGCTCTTTCTGAGCTGATTGCCAGTCCCACAGAGGTTTCAGTCACCTGTTGGTTCATATTGCTATTGTTACTACAGACTTTTCCCACCACTAGTCTCACTTATCCATCCTGTGTACCTTAGCTGGGACCCTATTGTGTTGCTGATGTTCCTTCTGGTCTCTAGGCTTTCCCAACCAGTTTACCTCAGTCATCACAGTAGCAAGTGAAGGGTCTCCCCTCCCCGCTGTGTTGTTCACTTGGGTACTCATGGTGTAGGACAGGTGTTGGGAGGTGTCTCTCTTCTTCAACACAGCTGACGTAGCAATCATTCTTATCACTGCTCTACAATATACAGTCTAATTTTTATTAGAATGCTTTCAATTTTAGTTTTATATATGGTATTCATGAGTTTGTTTATTATCCATTTGTATCATTTTCTTTGCATTTGTTCTACTTGGGATTTGCTGGGTCTGTAAGTCTATGTTTTCCTAGTTATGAAAAATTCTGGGCCACTAACTATTTTAATATTTATGCACCCTATTCTCTTTTGCTTCTCACCTTCTGAGACTCCAATTATATACTGAAAAGCAATTATATCTTGATATTATATATGTAAAAACTTAATATTGTCTAACAGGTCTGAAATATTCTACTGCTGTTTCTTTAATTTTATTCTTCTTGATTCTTAGTTTGAATAAATTTATTACTCTATATTCCAATTCACTGATAATCTTTTCTACTGTTTACAGACTTTGGTTAAGCTGACTGAACAAATTATTTACTTCCAGTGTTGTGTCCCTTATTCCATGTGTTTTCTTTTTATACTTTTCACTTGTCTGCTGAATATATAATACCTTTATAATGGTTCACTTGAAGCCTTTGTCTGATGATTCTAATGTCTGAATCATTTATGGGTCTTCTGTTAGCTTTTGAAAATTATAATTAACTTTTTGTAACTTTTTCTAATAATTTATAATTTTTATTGTATGGGAGACATCATGTATATATAGATAGTAAAAACTAAAATTTATCATATTTATATCCTAAGAAAAAGATATATCTATCCCTATGGCAAGCTGCTAAGAGTTTGAGGGTGAATAAATTCATCTGCACTTGATTGGAATTTGAAATTTGGGGCAAATTTATTTTTATTGAGTTTATCAATGGTCCAAATTATTTTGAAGGTCTTTTCCTTCTACCAGGCTCAGAATCAGCACACTTGTGATAATCTGTAGATCTCTTCAGGCACTACCTTTCCAAATTTTAGAAAATCTCTGACAGTCTTACCTTTACTGGCAGCATTTGGAGGAAATTTTCTTTGCTCTTGAACTCTGATGTTGGCTCTCCCCATTCATCATTAGACCACAGTTCTGTACTGGGAAAAAGTCACTGCAATGTAAAGACAATGTTATCACGTCTTCTACACATTGACCAGATGAGCCCTACCTTACTCTTTTAAAAAAAATCCTTTTACCTAGGAGGAAATTTCCTTCCATTCTTCTACCCTTCCCCAATTTTTAGGGCACTACTGATATTTCATAAGAATCCATGGAAAGGGTTGATAAGTGTTCAGAGAATCTATGACTAAACTCTTCAAAATTTTAGCCCATCATACCAGCCCCAAAAACATTCATTAAGAGTCAGAGCATAACTGGATGTAGGGATGCACATTTGTAATTCCAGCACTCTGGGAGACTGAAACATGAGTACCACACATTGAAGTCTAACTTGGGTAACTTAGCAATTTAATAAGACCCTGTCTCAAAAAATAAAAACAGATCAGCTATACAGCTCAGCACAAAGGCCTTGGGTTCAATCTCCAGTACCACCCCCAATTCCCAAAAGGAGATCAACTTCTCATTATACAGGGTTGATTCCTTTTTTCCATAAGCATCTAGCACAAGTAACTGTGAGATTCTTCTCTTAGAAAGGGTTCATTTCATTCCTGATTTAGTTCAATTAGTACACATCAAAACTTTAAATCTCTAAGTAGCTGGAGAAGCTATGATTTCACATATTTTCCAGTTAGTCTTCATTGTTAGAATGGAACTATTTTGTCTCCTGTACCAGCTCTATTGCTGATATTTCTTTTTTCCCTTTCTACTCTAATCTCATTGACTTCTTTTTTGGCTTTTTAGTCTTTCTTTGTCTCAATCCTCTTTATAGCAAGGCTTAAAACTTTACAATTGATGTGAAACAAATTAATGTTTGGTGTTTCAAGGTCTAGTTCTACTTTTTTTCATGTGAAAATATCTTTACTATATTCCTGAATAAAAATTTAGACCATTACACTTCATTAAACAGTACAACCAAAAAATATTATTAGTCATAAAATATCAGTTTGGAAATTAGAAATTCCTAGTTCAATATATTAGTTGACAGCATAATCTTCATTCAAAGTGATTACCCTTTGAATGTATAATCTTCCCTTGCTCCCCTCCTGATACCCTGAAAATAACATGATGGAAAACAGTGACCTTCAAGAAAGGAGGTGAACTTCATGTTTACTACTTTTTCGTTACGGTCTCCTGGCTATTTTTAAGCCTCCCATGATTGAATTGTGGCAGGAGAAGGAGAAAATAATGAAATAATTATCTTTTGACTGATACTACCCTGAAACAGTTTTGTTATTTGAGGGCCTGGTAGAAACTCAAAACTGACATCTCTTATGAACAAATTAGTGGGCTTTTTAGAAGGTCCCTCCCAAAGTCGCCAGCTAAAGCTCTCCTTGGCATAAGGGTCTGCTGCAGTTTGAGTCTGGAGCTTTCTTCAAAGGTCCACGTGCTTTGGCTTCAGTTTGGGAGGAGATGGAAACTTTAAGAGGAAGGGCCTAAAGGAGGTCTTTAAGTCACTGTGGGCATGGCCTCTATGGGGACTGTGGGAACTTGATCTTTCTCTTTTTTTCTTGGCCATAAAGAGAGTAGTCTAGTCTCTACCACACACTCTTATCATGATGTGATGGCACAGGCCCAAAACAGTAGGAGTATCTGATTATAGGCAGAGATCTCTAGAACTGAAAGCCAAACTAAACTTTTTCTCTTTATGAACTAATTATTTTAGGTGTTATTACAGTAATGGATAGCTGACTAATAGGTTTCTTGGTCAATATAAGCATTTAAATGACACCATACCAATAATCGTACCATAAATTCCTGAGTCTTTCTGCAGAAACAGGTGCCTTGGACACATCATAGAAAGAAAAGCAATTTTCTTCCACATAGCTACCATAGAACTCCTCTGCTAGGCTCTCACATCACGGGTCCTCAGGCATGTCTCAGAGGGTGCCCAGTAGGTCTCCCACACTAAATACATGCTCTGCATACCAACCTCTGCAGCCAATCTCCTTGCAAGCTCCTCCCACAAGATTTGAATGAGAAATAATATGAATCACAGGACCAATTTTTTAAAAATTGATCCTCCTCATAAATTTTTCTAAAAATCCCTACAGATCCTTTTACATTTTCCCTCGCTGACATGAGAGCAAAATACTCTTAGGCACCTACTTTTATATTTCTGCCAGATTATCTGATACATTATTTGCAGTATTCGTGTATATTGTATTGGCATCTCTGTGAGACAAAACTTAAAATGCCATTGCATCTTTCTTTCTCTATCCATTAAATATTGGTATTCCACAGGTTTCTGTCCTAGAATCAATTATTTCTTCACTCTTCACTTTTTTTCTCTAAGTACTTTTCCCATTCTCATGGCAACATTTATGTACATGCAAATTACTTCCAAAACTTTATGTCCAGTTGCATTGCTTCACCTGGGTCTCTGACTTCTAATACTACTTAACCAAATAATAGCACTCTGGGTAACCCTGGACACTCCTGAGTTTAGCAGATTCCAACCAATTTTATTGTATTTTTAATTCTCTTTAATTTTCATACCTTTGACTTTAGTTCTGATCTTATTTTCTCCTGTAATGTTCTTACCTTCCCCCTCCTGTTTCACTTTTAACTGTGCTTACTAACCTTCTAGCTTAGATATCAATTTATCATTTGCCACATCAATAAAATTGATACATTTTTTTTCTTTTCAGATCCCTTAGATTTTTCTTCCCTCCATTTGTGTATTACCTTCTGCAGACTCACACTTGCACCTGCCCATGTCTTTATCACCTGGAAGGGCCCCAGAGGTAAAGACCACACTCATCTCTGTGTTCCTTAATGTTGACTCACCCAAGGAAGTACTGCTAGAAGGAGATTGTCACTATATATCTGTTTTATGCTAATTCAGATTTATACACATTGTATCATTTGAATGGTGTTATGATTATGGTCCTGTGGCCCTGCCAAGTTTCACGCAATCATTACATGGACGTGGCTGAGTCTGACATTCGTGATTGGTTTGTTGTCTAGCGCTGGGATTGACGATGTGAGTGCTGCACCTGCCCAGGAGCGGAATGGACATACAGAGTAAGGGGGAGAAGAAGGCATGTTTCCTCTTGCAGTTTTGCAGCCACCATGAATGGCTGCCCCGCCACACCACACTGCCTTGGAGCCAACTGAGTATTGACTGAAACCCTCAAGAACTGTAATAAATAAACATTTCCTTCTCTAATTTTTGGCATCAGGTATTCTGTCTCAGCAACAAGTGAAAAGTAACTAAGACAAATGGCATAGTATAATACTAGGACAAAATTAATACTATTCTCAAGTTCCAGATAGGACAATTGCAATTCAGATAATGTTAAGTCATTAGAAAGAAGTCTCACAGTGGGAAAGAAGTGGCACTGTTACCTAAAAACTATGCATTTTACTCATAGTCTTGTCCTGCTCCTAGCATTCCTCATTCCTGGAATTTGTTTTCATTTTCACCCTGCGTTTCCCAGCCTTTCAAGCATCCCTGCAGATATTTCACTCCCAAGATCCTACCATACAATCTTTATTTTGCTGTAATTTTTAGATAAAAGACATATGAGGATTCTGCTCCTTTTCGTCTGCTTTTTCCCCAACTTCTTCCAAAAACCTAGGCCTAAAATACAGCAACTACTTCATTTTACTGATGTAGCACACACTCTCCATTTTGCTTCCTCTTGATAGCCATATAAGCTGCTGGCAACACCAGTACAAGGCAGCTCTACGCTTCTCTGCCCCTTTTATTTACACAAGCAAGTCCTCTACAGCTCGGCCTGCTGTTAAAAGAGCATTACGGTGCCATGTATCTTCCTAAGAGCCAGGTACCATGGGGAGAGATGCCACAGGCTTTCTCCAAGGCCTGGCCTCTGACTTGCAGCTTAGATCAAGCTTTGATGCACTAAAATTTTTGTTCCTGACTGGGGATTTCTTCAGCTTCACCTGCTAATATAGTTGGCACAGGCCTTTGTAGAACCTAATATAGAGCTTGGATGAAGGCAATTTACAATGGGAAGTGATTTCAGGAAATAAGATTCAGGGAAGGAAAGGCTAATTGGGAAAAGTTAATTTCTAATGGATGTTATCAAGCTGGTCACTTCTTTAGACAAGTGGACATTGATTTCTTTGGAACTGTTTGAAAAACTAATACAGAATGTGCTTCAGATGCCTCCATCTCAGGAAAGGAAGTCAGAAACATCTCAAACTCACAAAGATTGTTCTGAGGTATAACTCCCACCTGCTTCTATTCTGAGCAGAGCTTATGGAAGCCAATTAATTTCTGCAGCATCTTCACAATGGTGTTGTGCAATTCTGAGACAGAAAGCAAGAAAGGGCATCATAGGCTGCACCTGAGTGAAGCTGGTTGTGAAGTGGTACCTGGTATTGGTTGGGACTAAAGTGGACTGAGCAGATGTGACACAATGCACAAGGAAAATCTAGTATGCCACAGGGGTCCTGGTCTCCATTGCGAGGACCATGCCAGAGCCACTTTATAGAAGGAAGTGAGGCGTCAGCATGTACAAGGGCCCTGGAGAGCTTCTCAGAAGGCTGCACCATCACAGTCAGTGCAGTAGACAGGCAAAGTAGAAGAACCAGAAGGGCTGTCACAGAACTGCCAGCAAAACTGATAAAAGATGGCCAGGAGGCTATGCCTGATAACCAGCAGCTCCCTCACCTCAGATCTCCCCAAGTTCTTTCTTCTCTGCTTCAGTTGACCTCTCTGGGGCTAGAGATCCACATACTGCAGGCAAGTTGAGTGCTCCATATATCAACCTCCTCTCAGCACAGGCACCCTAAGAAGGCGTCTTCACCTCATGCTGGGCCTCTTTGTGTATAGATGCTCACTTTCCACATGCATGGGTCACTGGAGCCTTCCTGGTCCTTTCAAGTGCCCACCAAGAGGGTGTCCTCCTATACCATGCCCAGGATATGGTCTGCCCCCATGTCTCTCCCTTGTCCTCATTTTTTAATTTCTAGAAATTTTCAGAAATGTTTAAATTTTAGAAATTTTGGGCAACTGGTACATACATGCACCCACTTCTTGATCATTTTTACTTCCCTTCCTCCTCCTGGCCCTCCTTTCTCCCCACATTCCCAGATCCCCTTCCCATCTCCACACACTCTACCTTCATGTTTTTATCATCTGTCTTTATTTTGCTCTCTAAATTATTCATAAGAGAAGCCATGTGATATTTGACCTCTGTGTCTAATTTATTTTATTTACTATTATGGATTGACCAGGAGACCTCATCCTCTTTTAAATCCTTACTCTCTGTTATTTGATCCTCTGATAAGCCAAATAATAACTCTTCCAAAGATGCCCATGACTGAAACCGTGGAACCTGTGAATCTATTATATCACAAAGAAAAGAGACTGCAGATTTAATTAATGTTGCAGACCTTAAAGTGGGGGTTATTCTGAATTGCCCAGGCAGGCCCAATCTAATCACAGATCCCTTAAAAGATGAGCAATTTCTCTAGCAGGAATCAATGAAAGAGATGTGACAAAAGAAAAGCAGGAAAGACAGGGCAGAAGGGGAGGTCACAGAGATATGAAGAATGAAGGACTCCACCTGACATGACTGGCTTCGATGATGAAAGGGGACAAGAGCTAGAGAAGGCAGGAAGACTCTGAGAACTGGGAAAACCCCCAACAGCCAGCCAGCAAGAAATAAGGATGTCAGTTCTGTGACCACGTGGAGCTGAGGGAGCAAGAAGCCCACAAACATGCTGAATGCACCTGGAAATAGCTTCTCCAGAGGTGCCACAAGGAGCACAAATGTCTTGGCTTCAGTTTCATGAGGACAATTTCAGGTATCTGAGCTACGGAAACAATAAAATAATAGGTCTGTGTTACTCTAAGCTTGTGGTAATTTCACAAACTAAGAATAGAAAACTAATACAGAGCCCTAAGTATTTCAACAATAACTATTTAGTTTTTTTTTTTTTTTTCTAGTCAGTTGTTTGATTTTAAAGATCTATGGATTACATTACCCTTCTCAAAAGAATTTGCATTTTCCTATCAGGGAGCAATGGGGAGTCGGGGAGAGTCTGTGACATGGATACCTCCAAAGGAGGCCTGCCATTTACTGTTAAACTAAAACCATGATAGTCATATGGTCAACACAAGGGTGAAGAGCAAAACTTGTTAAGGGATTCAAGGTCCATTGGGTTAGCACAGCCCTAATCTATTCCCCACTATTGCTCAGACCCCCGTGTAGCACACCACAGAGGAAGCTCCAGCCAAGTGCATGCCCCTTTCTTCCTAGGCCCCCTCACTACTCTCCTGTCCCAAAGAACAGAACTGGGAAGATGCATATTCCTCTCTTTCCTACTTCATTCAAGGTGTTTTGTTTCCTTTTTCTCAGTCCCTCTATATGTATCATACACCTTTCAGGGTACCTCCTCAGCAGATGGCAGGGTCCTCTCTAACATCTATCCTAACAAAGAAAAGGAAAAGGAAGTTATGATAAATGAGAAACATGGTACCAACCCTTTCATTTCTCTTATCAAAGGGCTCCCTCTCTAGAGAGGAAGGTGAAGGGAGAATTATGTTCTCTTTGTAACTCTTATCAAGATCCCTCTGTGAAATCAGAAAGGAAAATTAAGAAAGGAAAAGAATAATGGAAGTGGCCAATACAAGAAAAGCAAGAACAATGATAGCTGGGCTCTAGTTATTCATCTCTTATGGATACAAGATAATTATGCTCCACAAATAATTATAAAATTTGCTTAAAGTGATCACTTCTCTGCTAATAAAAAACCTTCCATACATTTCCTAGGCTGAACCTCTGCCAAACTCTTGTGTAATCCTTCTCCTTTTCAAATACTTTTCCCTCTGCAGCCCACTGTTACAGTGTGTGACCATGGTGGCACAGAGAATGAAAGATTACTCAGAAATGAGACTCAGTTCAATCACTGAGAGCTCAAAGGGGCTATTTCAACCAAGAGCACCTAGCATTAGAGAAACTGAGGAGTAGCACTGAAGCTGAGAACTCTCAGGCTTTTCTTTAGAATATCACTTGTAAGAGAAAAAAAAAGCAGAAGAAAAGCAGTTTGGGCAAGGAGCTATCTCAGTGTGAGGCAGTTTTCTAGGGGAAAGAGAAGGACAGTGGCCAGACACAATATAACTCACTAATCTAAACTTCTTGCTGTTTAACCACTCACTCCTCACATAGGCTGTGTACTTTTGTCCCACAATTAACCATTCACTCCTCAGCCAAGTCCCCCACACCCCACTGTTCCTAGCACTTAGACAATTCCCATCATTCTTACTGACATTTCACCTGCACCAATATATTCTAGTTGAGGAGTTGTTTTTAATATTTCATGCATATCCCTTTAAGCCATATATATCATTCAAGTCTCCTCTATTTCTCTACTAATGAGGCATTCTGGTCTTAAATCTGGATGCCAACCACATCTGGGTTTCATCTACACTCTTGATCCATATTTCCTGGCTATACTCTAGCTTGACACTGTATTTTTCTACAATAGTTGAAACTCATAGATCAAATCTCTTCTGATTTTAACCTAAACTGCCCCATGTCATCACCCTGGCCATTTAGGAAAAATGTGGAAATATGACACCATTCTTTCTCCCGGGAGAGTTGAGCTTCATAAAAGGTAGAATATGTAGGGAGCAATCCACAGATGCTCTGATTACCAGGCAAAATTTTGGAGTGGAAACAAGATATTTGCATAATATCCAAGTGTCTCCTACTAGATGTATATTAATTACAAAGGAAAAATAGTAACTTTACAGTACAGAAACCTGGTAGACACCAATGTAACCAAGTAATCAAAGTGAGTATCACCAGTGCTATAGTTTGTGTTACAGTTTGTGTCTCGATATCCCCTCAAAGTCTCACGCAGTCTTAGGCTTTTTCAGACATGCCTGAATTTAGTATTTGTGATTGATTCATGGGTCAGTGCTAGAATTTAGAGTACAAGGATTAAGCATAGACGACTGCTAGATCAGTCCACTGATTGGATTAGTACCACCCTAATCCTGGTACACTAGATACAGTATAAGAGACAAAAAGAGGCTTGTTTCACCCTCTCATTTCTTTTGCTATCTTCCATCACCATGAACTGTTGCCCCTCTACCATGTACCACTCTGCCTTGGGATCACCTGATTATGGACTAGAACCTTTAAAAACTGAGTTAAATAAACCTTTCCTCTCTCAACCTGTGGGTGTTGGGTGTTTTGTCATGGCAATGAGAAAAATAGCTAAAACAACCAGTTATATATCAACATCATGACTTACTGAGAAGGATGTATCTTTTCTCTTATAATTTTTCTCCAAACTGTGCAAATTCGACATAATCATAAGAAAATGTCAGGCCAACAAAAAGTGAGGGACATTCTATAAAATAGATTAACCAGAATTCTCTAAAAGTGGCATGGTGATGAATAACAGGAGAAAAGTAAAGAATTGTCACAGGAAATCTCACAGCAAAATGTAATCTGTTATTCTGGATTAGATCCTACATAGATAAAATCAGTAGAAAAACTCAGAAAATCTAAACAAAATCTATAGCTTAATTAATATTATTGTATGATTTCTAGCTTCTCAGTTTTTATCACATAATATGGCTAAATGAGATGATAATATTAGGAAAATCTGAGTTATAGGAATTCTGCATTATTTTTTCAACTAACTGTAATCTTAAAATCAACTCTAATACAAGTGATCTATGTGATCTTGAAAAAGTTAACTTCTTTGAATCTTAGTTTCTTCCTCCATGAGAAAAATAAACATTTATGTTGAATCATCTTCAAAATTTCAAATTGGTTTAAAGACAGAAAGAGAAGGAACATTTTGGAGGGAAAAGATAAGAAAAAGATAACTGCAATGTAAAGAGCCTGCTATAAACTGTACTTCATGCTGAAATGCTGTCTCTCCCTCCCCAAAGCCATATGTTGAAATGGCATGCAGGGATAGGGCCTTTGGGAAATAACTGTGTTTTGAGGAGGTCAGGAGTTTGAGTACTCTTGATGAAATCATGTACCCTATGAGACCTAGAGAACCTAACTCTCCTTTTCTATGTGGCACTATTATGGCTCATGCCTAGATGTCCTCCCAAAGTCTCATGTAGTCATGGGGGGGAGCTTTTCAAAGGTGGCTGGATCTAGAGTGTGTGGTGCTCAGATTAAGAGTGCGTGATTACTAAACTAGTCCAGTGATTGGTTTGGTGCAGTTCTGGGTAGGATTAAGATCCACCCTGGGTGTGAGTAAAATAAAATATAAGGGACAAAAAGAGGGTTATGGTGGTCATTTGTTGCTTGCTGCTTTTACTGCTTTATCTGTGCAACAAACAAGTTTCTCCTTTGCGATACCCCTCTGCCATGCCACCCTGCATTAGAGAAGCTGATAATGGACTGAAACCTCTACAAACTGTAAGCCAAATACACCTTTCTGCCTAAAACTTTAGGTGTCAGATATTTTGTCTCAGCAATGAAAAAATTAACTAAGACAAGCATTAATGAAAGACCAGGTGTGCATTCATTGAGAAAGTAGTCAACTGCAAGTCAGGAAAAGAGTGAGGGCTCTATTTCTCACTAGACACCAACCATGCTGGAACTCTGAGTGCAGACTCCACCATCAAAAACTGGAAGGAGCCAGGTGTGGTGGAACAGACCTCTAATCCTAGGATTTGGAAGACTGAGGCAGGAGGATTGCCATGTGTTTGAGGCCAGCCTGGGAAGTAGAGTGAGTTCACGGCCAGCCTGACTACACAGCGAGATCCTGTCTAAATAAGTAAATAAGTAAATAAAGAGTCAGGGAGGTAACTCAGTGGCACAGCATCTGTCTGGGAAGTGCAAGCCCTGAGTTCAATTCCTGGTACCAAATAATAAATGAATAAATAAATAAATTATAATATAATATGGTATTTTATTATGTCAGTACAAGCTAAGATGTAGTTCCCTAACTTACAATATTAGTATACAAAATAAGCAAAACATACAACAGGTGATAAATGTTATGGCTTGTATGTAGATGTCCCTCCAAAACCTCATCTGGTCATAGGAGAGGAATTTTGAAGGTGGTTGAATTGGACTGTGTGGATGTGGATTAAAAATGCAATACTGGGATGAAGGATGGTGTTAGATGTACAAATCAATAACCCAAAGTTCCCAGCTCTAAGATCTTATATCTAAGTTGGATGGACCACAGGAGGCTGGGATCAAGTGCTACCCCCACTCCAACATTCACCCAGGACCAGAATCTCTCACATAGATCAGAAAAAACACCTAGAGACTAAGATAACTTAGATTTGGCTCTGAATAATTATGACTGCCATTTGTTTTTAAGCGGGCTTTTTGGGTTGGTGGAAAAGTTAAACTGACAGATCTTTGAACAAAAGTCCAAAGGAATAATCAGGCACAATTTACAAACATATTGGACACATCTGCTTCTCATAACAGCAAGCTAGGTTACCTATTCTGACTGAAAACAAATAAAATGCTGCAACAAACATTGTCAGAATATTTTCTTGAAGTGTGAAAGAACTGAAAGGATATGGAGTCATTACCAGGCTTAAAATTGAGGGAAAAATAAAGCTTTCATGATGGTACACACTTGTAGTTCCAGCACTCTGGGAGGCTGAGGCAGAAGAATCGGAAGTCCCAGACCAGCTTAGACAACTTAATATCTTAGTGAGACCCTGGGGGGAGGGGCTGAAGATATAGGTCAGTCCAAATGCCCTGGACTCAATCCCCAACAAAGAAGAAGAGTTAAGATGCCAGAAGAGTAACATGACATTCCGTGCTGCTTCTGCCCTGAGCATGTCTAGAAGAAATGTCTACAAAATTGACTTAAGTGTTGATGGATCCCCTAGGAAATAGCACAATGTCAAAAGTCAAGTCTAAACCAAATAGAGTCCTGTAGAACAGCCTCCTTTTACAAACACACATATTCACAAAAAGCCACATACACACACGCGCGTATGTAGAAAAACAACACGCATGTACATATATATATATATAAACATGTATGTGCATGACACAAGCACATATGCGCAATATATATATGCCAGGAAAGAGGTAGTCTTACCATCAGATTACAGGCTGCTTAGAAATAAAATTCCTACATTCTGAAGAGGAAAATGGTGGTGAGAATAGAACATGCTGAGATCGTGATAAAAAATGGCTGCAAAACCAGTTGACATTCCAGCTGAAATTACTCAAATTTGTACGATCAGAGTGGTGTCTACTTGTCTATCCTGACCTTACTCCCCAGGTTTCTAAAAAGACCACTCAGGATGACTCTGGAGAAAGATGCCTTCATCCTACTGGCCTATAAGGACCCACACAAATGATACTCCAGGGCCAAAGAGGACACAGGGAAGTTTTTCAACTTCTTAAGGAAATGAAATAACAGAAATGACTATCAACAAGAACAACAAGGAGCAAAAATTGATTTCTGAAAACTGAAACTGTTAGAAATGAAGATTCAAAACCACTGTGCGTCACAGTACTTAAAAGAATTAAA
This sequence comes from Dasyprocta punctata, assembly GCA_004363535.1. NCBI lineage: Eukaryota > Metazoa > Chordata > Mammalia > Rodentia > Dasyproctidae > Dasyprocta > Dasyprocta punctata. Next base: position 925 of record RJWM01042153.1, on the reverse strand, counting down.
ATAGCTTCTTTTTAAAATGACAGCATTCAGGGCTGAGGATGTAGCTCAGTGGCACAGTGCCTACTTGGTAAGTGCAAGGCCGAGAGTTCGTTTCCTGTGCCAAAAATAAATAAATAAAATAATTAATTAATTAAATAAAATGACAGCATTCAAAGAAAATGATTTCAAATCTAGCAATCAGGAGACTTGGAAGCCAGTACTTCTCTCCTCACAAGGAAAAGAGTACACAATAGAAAATCACCTCACTTTAGAACCATCAGGGAATATAAGGCCCAGGGAAAATGAATGCACTGAATTAGAGAAGCACACAAGTGAATGCAAATACTCACATCTTATGGGAGTGAAAGTCTGCAACAAAGCCTCCATGGGAGCCTATGACAGATTGGGAAAACCTAAACTATTATTAACTGATCGGGGGAGACTCAGGGTGGACGAGGTTGAGAGTTTGAAACTCCACAGTGGAGATTTAGGAGTGTACATTCACACTTTGGTTTTACATCCAGGAACTGTCCTGGGCTCACACATAGATGTCAGAGGAAAGACTCCTTGTGTTCCCGTGGACAGGAGAAGTAGTGATTTTTTTTTTTATTTAAGCGAAGAAAAACAAAACAAACAAAAACTATAACAACAACAACAAAAAAAACGACATATATAGTAAAAACAACAAGCAAAAGAGACAAGCAAACAGCTAGCATAAATACACAACATTGCAGTTTTACAAAACCAGAAGATAGAAGCTTGACAATGGTTGCAATTTGCGCATTGTTATCTTTAAAATGGTTTCTTACATTAACAGATATAGACATGCAAGATTGATCCAATCATATGAGTATTAATTGTTCCCTCTCAATAACGAATACATTGAGCAGTGTTCTTTTTAGTTATCTTACATATACACATATACAGGTTTATATCCCCTCCTCTT
>RJWM01042152.1:0-14522 GCA_004363535.1 Dasyprocta punctata | reverse complement strand
AAGATATCATGACAGGGATGAGCCAGTACATATCAGTTATATCAATCAATGTAAATGGTCTCAACTCACCAATAAAAAGAAACAGACTAGCAGAGTGGGTTAAGAAACAAAACCCAACAATATGCTGTGTACAAGAAACACATTTCACTCAAAAGGAAATTCACAGACTAAAAATCAAAGGCTGGAAAACAATACTCCAGGCAACAGGAACCCAGAAAAAAGCAGGGGTAGCTATTATGTTTGCAGACAATGCAAACTTCAAACCGAAAATGATCAAACAAGATAAAGAAGGTCACTACATACTTGATAGGGGAAAACTTCAAGAGGAAGAGATCACAATCATAAATATGTATGCACTGAATATGGGAGCAACAAACTACTTAAGACAATTCTTAATAGACATGAAAAACCAAATAAATAATAATACAGTTATAACAGGGGACCTTAACACCCCATTGTCACAGAGAGACAGATCAACCAAACAAAAAATCAGCAAAGAAATAACACAACTGAATCAAACTTGTGAACAAATGGACCTAGTAGATGTGTACCGAGTATTCCACCCATCAACATCAGAATACACATTCTTCTCAGCTGTACATGGGTCATTCTCTAAAATAGATCATATACTGGTCCACAAAACATGCTTAAGTAAATGCAAAGGAACTGAAAGAATTCCATGCTTATTATCTGACCATAGTGCAGTAAAATTGGAAATGAATGACAAAAGAACCTACAATAACTGCATAAACACATGGAAATTAAATAATGCTCTCCTAAATAGCCAGTGGGTCACAGAAGAAGTTAAAGAAGAAATTAAACAATGTTTACAATTGAATGAAAATGCAAATACAAATTACCGGAACCTGTGGGATACAATGAAAGCAGTCCTCAGAGGGAAATTTATAGCACTAAACTCTCATATCAGAAAAATGGAAAGAACACACATAAACAATCTAATGCTGTACCTCAAACTTCTAGAAAAAGAAGAGCAAGTCAAGCCCAAAGCCCAAAGAAGGGAGGAAATTATGAAGATTAGAGCAGAAATTAATGCAATTGAAACTAAGAAAACAATACAAAGAATTAATGAATTGAAGAGTTGGTTCTTTGAAAGAGTAAATAAAATTGATAAACCCCTAGCCAACCTTATCAAAAAGAGGAAAGAAAAAACTCAGACTCATGCAATAAGAAATGAAAAGGGTGAAATCACCACAGACCCGGTAGAAATACAGAAGATCATCAACACCTACTTCAAAAATCTTTACTCACATAGATTCGATAACACAGAAGAAATGGACAGATTCCTAGAAACCTATGAATTACCAAAGCTGAATCAAGAAGATGTAAAGCTGCTGAATAAGCCAATTTCAGCTAATGAAATTGAAAATATAATTAAGACCCTACCAACAAAGAGAAGCCTGGGCCCTGATGGATTCACTGCTGAATTCTACAAGAAATTTAGGGAAGACTTAATGCCAACACTCCTTAAACTCTTCAATGAAATCAAAAGGGAAGCAAGTCTCCCTAACTCATTCCTGGAAACCAGTATTACCCTAATACCAAAACCAGAGAAAGACCCAACCAAAAAAGAAAATTACAGGCCAATTTCCCTAATGAACATAGAGGCGAAAATCCTCAATAAAATTCTGGCAAATAGAATACAGCAAGTTATCAGAAAGATTATACACCATGATCAAGTGAGAGTCATCCCAGGAATGCAGGGATGGTTCAACATATGCAAATCAATAAATGTAATACACCATATCAACAGGGCCAAGGACAAGAACCACATGATCATCTCAATAGATGCAGAGAAAGCTATCGGCAAAATCCAACACCCATTCATGATAAAAACCCTACAGAAAATCAGAATAGATGGTCTCTACCTCAACCTGATAAAAGCCATATATCATAAACCAACAGCCAACATCTTACTAAATGGAGAAAAACTGAAAACTTTCTACCTAAAATCAGGAACAAGACAAGGATGTCCATTATCACCACTCTTATTCAATATAGTTCTGGAAATATTAGCCAGAGCAATTAGACAAGAAAAAGAAATAAAGGGAATAAGGATAGGAAAGGAAGAAGTGAAATTACCATTATTTGCAGACAATATGATACTCTACATAGAAGACCCCCAAAAATCCATTAGAAGACTTCTAGAAGTAATAACCAAATTCAGTAATGTAGCTGGATACAAGATGAACACTCAAAAATCAATAGCATTCCTGTACACAAACAACAAAGTCACTGAGAGAGAAATAAGAGAAACCACACCCTTCACTATAGCATCCAAAAAAAATGAAATACTTAGGAATCAATCTAACAAAGGATGTAAAAGATCTACACAACAAAAATTACATTACTCTAAAGAAGGAAATCAAAGAAGATTTCAGAAAATGGAAAGATATTCCCTGTTCATGGATAGGAAGAACAGATATCATGAAAATGGCCATTCTCCCAAAATTATTATACAGATTTAATGCAATCCCAATCAAAATACCACTAGCCTACCTCACAGAGCTAGAGAAAGCATTCCTGAAATTCATCTGGAACCAGAAAAGACCTGGAATAGCAAAAGCAATTCTGGGCAACAAAGGGAAGGCAGGAGGCATCACAATCCCCAACTTGAAACTGTACTATAAAGCTACTGTGATAAAATCAGCCTGGTACTGGAATCAAAACAGACCTGAAGATCAATGGAATAGATTAGAAGATACAGCCACAACTACAAACACACTCAGCCACCTCATCTTTGACAAAGGGGTCAAACATGTACATTGGAAGAAAGATTCTTCTTTAACAAATGATGCTGGAAAAACTGGCTTTCTATATGCCGTCAACTAAAACTAGATCCATGCCTATCACCATGCACTAAAATAAAGTCAAAATGGATCAAAGATCTGAATATTAAAACAGAGACACTAAACTTGCTGGAAGACAGAGTATGTAAAAATCTTGATGACACAGGAGTAGGCAGAGAGTTCATAAACAAAAATCAAATTGCACAAAAAACACTTTCCAGAATCAACAACTGGGATCTCATCTTACTAAAATTTTTTGCATGTCAAAGGAAATCTCCAACAGAGTGAAAAGAAAACCCAGGAATTGGGAAAATATCTTAGCCAATTGTCCATCAGACAAAGGACTTCTATCTAAAATGTATAAAGAATTAAAAGAAATCAGGTCCCTAAAATTCAAGGACCCAATCCAAAAATGAGCATCTGAGATGAATACACACTTCTCAGAGAAAGAAATACAAATGGCAAATAAATATATGAAAAAATGTTCAACATCAATGGTCATCCGGGAAATGCAAATTAAAACAACACTGAGATTCCACCTCACTCCAGAAAGAATGGCCAAGATCAAAAATTAAGCAACAACAAATGCTGGAGGGGGTGTGGGGAAAAAGGAACTCTTCTTCACTCTTGTTGGGAGTGTAGACTGGTGCAACCACTGTGGAAGTCGGTGTGGAGATTCCTCAAGAAGCTAGGATTAGAGATCCCATTCAACCCAGTTATCCCACTTCTGGGCATTTTCCCAGAAGAATTGAAAACATCATACCACAGTGATCTCTGTGCACCCACGTTTATAGCAACCCAATTTGTAATAGCCAGATCTTGGAAACAACCCAAGTGCCCATCAATCAAAGAATGAATAAAAAAGATGTGGTATTTTTATACAATGGAGTACTACTCAGCCATTAAGAAAGATTGCATTGACACTTTTATAAGTAAATTGACATGACTTGAGACCATACTCATAAGTGAGATAAATCAAACCCACATGTGTAAATACCGTATTGTCTCCCTAGTGTAAGAAACTGAAAAAGTATATATGACCCAAACTCTATAATAAATACTATGTTAGGGTAAAAAACAGCTCAAAGATCAAAAGTAATTGGGAAGGGAAAAGGGGGAAAGAGGGAAGGGAAAAGGAAAAGATATAAATCTGTATATATGTATATGTAAGATAACTGAAACGAACACACTGCTGAATGTATTTGTTATTGAAAAAGAACAATTAATACTCATATGATTAGATCAATTTTACACGTCTATATCTGTTAATGTAAACAACCAATTTAAAGATAATGATACGCAATATTGCAACCATTCTCCAGTTTCTATCATCCTGTTTTGTAAACCTGCAATGTTACAGTTTTGCATTTACTCTAGTCGTTTGTTTGTCTCTTTTGCTTTTTGTCTTTGTTATATGTGCCTTTTTTTTCTCTTAAATAAAAAAAAAATATATTAATAGAGTGTAGTACGGAGAAAGTCAGGAAGAGAGCTAAGGCAACGGCAGCCACAGGGTGGTAGTGGTTCACACAGTGTGCAGGTCTTTTGGACCTCACTGAAAATGAGAGCAAAGCAAGAGGAAGCAAGCCCCCAGAGTGTGGGGTAACAGCACATGCAAAAGCAGATTTTTCAAACATCAAGGAACCCAGAGCTAGAGCAGAGTGGGCAAGGAGAGAAGGAAGTGAGGCCAGGAGGGAAAGCCAAGGCACTGGGCCGGGCACGTGAGTGCGGTAGGGGCTGTGAAGGGTGAGAAGTCAGTGCATGGTTCAACCAGCAGAGTCACAGTCCTTTGAGCACACAGTCTTCGGGTTCAAGACTAAACGTTTCCATTGCAGTGCTTCTTGGGCCTACTCAGAAGGCGCCCCTGGGCCCGCCTGGTTGAGCACCATGCCAGAGCCCAAGCTCCTTGCGCATGTGACCCCAGAGCAGACTGACCCACCTGGGGACACATTACCCCTACTCTTCAGCACCTTCACCTCAACTCAGGTAATGAAGAGGCCAAGCAATGTTCCATGCATCCACTCATCAACTAATCTTTATAAACCTCTGCCAAACCAGCCCTGCAGTTCATGACTCAAAAAGTTGACCCCTGACTCCTCACCTGTCTAAACTCATCCCGGCCACAGCAATACTGACTGTCTGAAGTCACCAACACCAATGGCTGAAATGCAGATATCACAGACTTGCATGGAACTGACACACTGAATGTTTGCCACCTATGATTCAAATCTATGTTTTAAATAATAAAGGAAAACATTTAAAGTTATTTTTAACCACTGAGTTTTCTGGACAATTCTAAGAGAGCAGAAAGACACAGGAAGATTACAAATTTCATAATTATGGCTACTGCATTTTGGGGGAAAGCGCCCTCAGCATGTCATCTCTTGTGTAAGAATGGAATCTATGTTTATCTGGCTCTGGGGGATTCTCCTCCCCACCCCCAGTACACTCCAATACTGGTAGACAGGAAGACACTTGAGACACAGTTACCAAACAACTGTGTGCAGGATTTCCCTGATTTGAACAAATCAACTGTTTTTAAAAAACTGGAGTAGGCAAAACCGTGAGAACAATATTGGGCCTCAAAGACACGATAGAAGGAAATCCCCCATATTTGCTACATTGCACACTGTCATCCTCCCAAGAGATGCTCAGACTGCTGGCCCCAGGCCTGCAAAATCCACCAAACAGTACAAGCACTTAGTTGCTTTATGTACCTTAGTTGCTATCAACTTAGCTGGTCCTCCAAACCAGCAGGTTGCTTGGAAGGGGGAGGGGGGATTCTCACTGTTTTGCTTTATTCAATATTCTGTTTTGACTGGTTTTATTCTGTTTTGTTTTTGGTCTGATTTTGCTATACCTGATGGAATGGACAACTATTGTGAAGATAACAAGATATTCTACAGTAGATACTGTTTTCCTACTATCCTGCTTTGAAGTTCTATACCAATTCTGCTGCTTTGTTTTGATTGACTTTGTTCTGTTTTGTTTTGTTGGATTTTACTATCTTTAAAATAAAAATTTTTTTAAAAAGGGCCAGTAATGTAGTCCCACAAGTAGGTTCTAAATTCACACAAATAAATAAAATGAAATAAAATTTTAAAAATGAAAAATAAATAAATAAAAATAAAAAACTGGAGCAAGAACAACTTCTGCACAGGTACTGGATGATACTAAGGGACTACTGTGAAGTTTATTAGGTATAACAATGGCATGAGAGTTTTTTAAAATGCCTTTCTTAGAAATACACACTAAAACATTAATTGGTGAAATGCTATGATGTAAGATTTGCTTTAAAATATTCCAGCAACAACAACCAACACACCAAAACTGTGGGAGAAGCAGCATAAAAAAAGACCAGCAATATGTTGAAGCTAGGCAATGAACTACAGGAGCTGGAGAGGGGACGTGGGGGATCAAAGTAGTATTGTCTCTCTTGCTCAGCTTTGAAATCTAAATTTTTTAAATTTGAAACTATCCTTCGACAAACTTCACTCTTCTTTTATGCCCAATGTATCCCAGAAAACATGGATGAATACAAGTCATAGCAAACATACTTAGGGTTACAAAGATTATTTGTTCCCAAAGAATTAACAACTGTAAAACCCATGTTGCTATCTCTCATCCCACATCTCTCATTTTAGACATACCAAATAAAAATATACCTTAAGCATTTTGGCATCCTCACCTTTCCCTTTCCCTTCATACCTTAGCACTCAGGCTTCTATCCAATGAACATGAGACTGGCTTTGTCATGTCTAATGCTCCCCACATTAGTCAAAACAAAATGAAGTTTGGGAGACATACGTTTCTTAGCATGAATATCACCAGTTTTATTTTTCCCCTGGTTTGTATAAAACTTCAAGGTCAAATGCCCCAGAGCATTCATAATATGTCCAGCAGCACACACTGACACACAAATGGGCCTGGTCAGGCCAGCAAGCTGAAGGCAAGGCAGTGTGCAGCACCACACTGAACTCAGTGCAAACGTCCTCCACTCCTCAGTGGACAGACAGACAGACGCACAGGACGAAAGGGGTCCTAACAGGCAGCAGCACAGCCTGTATGAAGCAGACCTATGAGCAAATTCACAATCTCTCCAGAAAAGGGGAAAAGGGATGCTCTTGGTGACACGGTATTCTCTTCTTACCAAACACAAGACTCCTGTTTTTCCCAAGAAATACTATTCCATTTGTCTGTTAGACTCCAAGGTCAACTTGCAAAATTCTGTTTACTGCAAATACAACCAAATTGTAGTAATAATGCTAAAAGCTAATAAGACTGCTTTATATGACTTACAGCTCACTCTCAGTCCATGAAGCAGGATTATTATTATCCCCAGTTTACAAAGAGCAGAACTGAGGCTTAAGGATGGAAGCAAACTGTCCAGGTCACATAGCTAAGTGGTGAGCCTATACAGATTATTACCTGATGGTATCCAACCAATGACAGTGTAGGAGTACCATTTTGGGTACACCTGTGGGTGACATGGGCTTGTCTGGGCTTGAACAGAACTGCAATCCTGAGCACCATTCTAATATTACTTTCTGTTGGAAATACGTTTTGTGTTTCAAACAACTAAATAATGATTAGCAATTCCAAAAATAAGTTTGAAGAGCACACAGTTAGTTAGAAAGGTTACCAAATAACTGAAATTAAGAATATGTATCAGTGTCATCTCTAATAGATAATCATAAATAACATTAACCATAATTACTTGACGCAAACCTACTCTAAACAGTAATTACATACCCCTACTGTCTAAGACAACTTTTTACATTTGCTTTCCTCTTTATCTCCAAAAGCAATTATTCAGATAAACACCAACAGACAAACATCAAAGTGAAACACCGCGCAGTTCTTGATCTGCTCACTGTCAGGAGGTCTCCCTTCCAGGGCTCTGAGACTGCCTGTAAACTGTTAGCAACTTGAATCCATTTCATAACCCACTACACAGTGACAAAGGAAAAATCGTTTCTTTCATTTTTGTATCATAAGAAAAGTCCCACTGCCAAGAATAGTCTTCAAAGCAGATAAGATTACTTTCCCTATCATCTCCGTTTGTTTTAACTCTCACCGTCCCCTAGCTTCCTCACAGCGGCCAAGAAAGTCAAAACCATGAGAGTCTGTCTGTCACATTCCAGCCTCCTGCCCAGACGCACAAGCAGAGCACACACGGTCACCAGGAGCCGCAGCTGGGCACGCACCAAACAGAGGCAAGTGGCCTATGTGTGTGGTACACTCCCAGAAGCAAGTTTGTTTATAAGGTTATCTTTGAAAGACAAGAGTATAATAAGCACCTACGATACAAACTACTCACTGAGCTGCACTGGCCAAAGCATTCTTTCATTACACTACTGAGCCGCACTGCTCTGTCACTGGGGCTGACATCTCATTGCTTAGTAGAATCATCTTCTTATTCAGTCTCATTTAAGGAGTAGGCTATTTGTAAAACACACAAAAAAAAAATTCTGAGGTTGGAACAAGTCTAAAGTGGTAGTATTTCTTATCCAATTCTGATTCTTCCAATTTTGTGCTAGAAAAACAATTTCTTTTGACAAAATTAGTTAAGGATATTTATGCAATGAATATAATTCAAGTTACTAAGTCCCCATATCTCTGGTTTTCATCTCAAACATAGGCTTAGTAATATCTATACCATCCAACTGTGGGGCAACTATGAGATACACACAAAAAGCACCTTGAAATGGCAGGTGCTTGGCCAAGAGCTGGCAACAGCACACGTGGCGGCAGAGTCCTCACTCTGACCCAGCCAGGAACAAGCTCCTGGAGGTCACGCAGCTAACAGCTGGCAGAGAGCGACGTGGAAGTCAGCCCTGACTCTAGCACTGTTGTGCCACACTGCCTCTTCAGCACGGGATAAAAAGAATAACCAGGTATTCTGTCCACAGTTCTTGCTGAGTTTTTTGGTGCCAAGGTGGGAGCCAGGAATAAGGAGCTAGAGAAGCTTCCCTCTTCTAAATGCTGTGCACACACAAGGGAATTGAGGAACAAAATCACCAACATGAATCTTTTGCCACAGCAGAGGTCAAACTTCTCAACTTGATAATTCTCAGAGGGCTCACTAGGGACATGGCTGAGGACAGGAAGCAAGCCAGCAGGGTATTTTTGAAAAGTGGTCACTCTGGGAAACACAGACTCTTGTGTAATGTTTACAGCTAGGAATTAAAAAAAAAAAAAACCTTGAAAATGACCCACATGCCAATTTTAAAAATCAGAGCAAAAGAAAAATTAAAAAGAAGTGACAGACAGAGGCAAGAAAAGAAGAAAACACTCTTTCCACAATCTTTACTGACATATCTTTGATAAGAATTTATTTTCTGTAATTAATGATTTTCTAAAATAGAAATGAAAAACTAGGAAAACAGTATCTCTTGTGTAGTAAAACAGCTGACTCTGAACCATACCAAAAGACTATCAATAATGACAATTACATGCACATGTCCTTGTGCCCTCACTGTTGGCGCATCCCTGGATGGCTCATTGTGACCTTCACAGTGAGCCTCCAGCCCTGTCATTATTACTAGCTGTACCCACACAGGAGGAAGTCCAGTCCAGGGCCATCAGGCATCCGTGTGCCTCCAGGCGCAGGTGCTCCCTGACCGATGTGAGGGGCCTGGCCCAGGCTCACCTGACAGGGCTGCTCTCCTGAGGGACCCGGGGATGGGTCAAGGTGAAAGAGCCTCCTAAGTACCGACGGTGAGTGCCACTGCCTCCTCGGACGTCAAGCTCACATTGCTGAAATTGGTGAGTTGATTAGTTTAAGTGGGTGCTGCTATGACAATACGGTGTTTTGAAAGCATAACCATCTGTACCTTGGACAGGAGCAGAATACAAAGTTTCTTACAAATGAAAAAGTCAGACAAAGGCAAATTAATGAACTCAGGAAAAAAAAACCCATCTGTGATGTTTTAGTCTACCCCGTGTAATCACCAAGACTGAGGAGAGGACAGAAGGACATACAAAGTGACTTCCAAAGTTCTACACTGGCAACAGGTGACAGCACGGTATGTCACTTTCAAGATACCCAGAATTCAGCACACCTATTTATTTTTGCAATTTGCCTAACTGCTAATAAGAAGATGGGTATTATTTTGAGCCTGTGTTAGAGATCAGATGATCCAGGCAAAAGAGTCTAAGCCCATGAGAAAGGCCAGCAGAAGCAAACTTTCACTGAGTGAAGCTGCTACAAGGTCAAGAGTGGCCCTGACAGCTCCCAGGCAGGGTGATGAGAGGCGACATCCTCTCACTCCTGAGACTCACTAAGCCATGGCCAGAGCCCCAGACAGTCCCCTCCACAACAGTATGGCTCAACTGTGCACCTGGTACACCACACAAGCATTACTTAACTTACTAAGCATTCCGTGACATGAAAAAGATTTAGAAACGTTAGTAAATTAATCTATTATTTCAAAAACTTTCTTGAGTAGGAAATTCTAACAGCCTAGAAAACCCACGAAGTACCAGAGATGCCTTAGGAAGCATCCCCCCTCAATACTGCCCTTCCTGGGTGAGACCATCGCTTCCTAACAGCTGTTGGCTAGTGTCATCCCACACTGGGGACAACACACTCTCAGAAGCACTGTGTGCAGTGCTGTGCAGACCACATCAAGAGGCCACAGACAGAAGTGCTTCTGTACCCCCAGCACAGGATCAGTTGAAGCCAAACGAAAAGCATTTACACAGCCTAGTCAAGAATCCCAATTCATATGCATGCCCCAAAGCCACATCAAAAAGAAAGGTAGCAGTGCAAAAGGAATAATCACAAAGATACTGCAAGCAAGCCATGAAGAGGCAACAGAGAAGAGAGTGTTAGTAGCTCAAGCTGCTGTGACAAAATGCCATACACTGGGTATCTGGAACCACAGATCACAATTCCTCACAGTTCTGGAGGGAAGTGCAAGATCAGGTACTTGTGGGATTCAGTTCTGACGGGCCCCTTTCCCCATCACAACACGGGTCTTGGTTACTTTTCTCTCATTGTTGAAACAAAATACCTGACACCCAAAATTAGGGAAGGAAAGATTTATTTCTTACAGTTCTTGGGGGTTTCAGTCCATACTCAGTTGGCTCCAAGTCAGCGTGATGTGGTCGAGCAGCCATTCATGGCATGAACCCAGCAAGAGAGAGAGGACACGTCTTCCTCCTGCTCTTACACTGTATGTTGGCCCCATCCCTGGCTGGGTGCAGGACTCATATCGCCAATCCCAGCACTACACAACAAACCAATCACAAACGCCAGGCTCAGTCCACCCATGATTACATAAGGCTTAAGTGGGGGCCATCTGACCACACTATAACAGCACCCTATACATAACCAAAAAGAAGATCATCTCTCTCTTGTCTCTTCTCCCACAGGCACTGACCTCATGCATTAGGGCTTCACGCTTATGACCTAATTACCTCCTGGAGGCCCTGCTCCAAATGTCACCATGTCGGAGTTCAACACGTGAAAGAGGGGACAGAGGCGCAGACATTCAGTCCACTAGGGAGATTTCCTTCTCACTTCTGCATCTTTCCCTGAGTTTACCACTACACAAGAAGGTGTACAAGGATTATGACAGCCACAGAATGACTGCTGGTGCACAGAAAATTCCCAGGTACAAAGGCACGCATGGACACTAGTCCACACCTACACAGGCAATGCCACCACCATCCTGGAATGGACGCACACCATCTCATGCATCCAGACTCTGCCTCACACTTCTGCCTCCCATAGTTCTCCAAACCCAAAACAGCTCTTCCCTGTGGTCCCAATTTGGGTGTTAGGAACCTCCCAGATACTCCCTCTCCTTTCTGGTGAGCCTCAGTAATGGTGGGTCAACACTGGTTTTTACCCTCTCCTCCACACTCAGTCACCCCACTGCTGCCCAACCCCAGAGGACTGGGTTTTTCTCGCTGCTTTCCCAGGCAGGCACAGCTCTGCCTGGACCCACTCTTCTTCCTGAGGGTTCCACAAGGACAGTGACTACATTAAAACTCACCCTGTATGTAATCAAGTGAGAAATTTAAACTAAGCATGCAGGCTGCTAGAGGAAAAGTCAAACAATCTCAAACCAAAACTATGAGTAAGCCAGGCATGGTGGTGCACGCCTTTAATCCCAGCACTCAGGAGGCTGAGGTAGGAGGAGTGTTGTGAGTTCGAGGCCAGCTTGGGCTACAACACGAGCGCAAGACTGGCCTGAGCTACATAGTGTGACCCTGCCTCAAAAAAACCAGGGCCGGGAGTTTGGCTCAGTGCCTTAAGCGCCCGCCCTGGCAGGCGCGAGGTTGTGAGTTCAATCCCCGGTGCCGCAAAAAAAAAAAAAAAAAAAAAAAAAACTATGAGTAATAGAGATATAGGACTATGAAATTTCAAAGAGAAATTAGATGAATCTGAAACCAGACCTCACTTTATTACTGCAGATACAACGCACGAAGTTGGACTGATTCTCTGAGGGCAAGACGCACTTGTGCACACAAAGACTGAAAGGTTAGATTTTCTTAGGCGGCATTTCCACAAAAGGCTGGTGAGCTATCCCAACGATTGGCTGACTGCCTTAGTGATGTGGCACTGCAATCATCAAATACATGAATGAGGTTATAAATCTACAATCTCTGACGTAGGCAACCCCAAACAAGTTCCTGGCTTCTCTGTGTCTGTTTCCTCAGCTGCAGGAGACAATGGTTCTTTTGCACAACCTCAGGCCTGAGAATGCTATGTGGGTTTGATAAGGTCCATAAAGTGTTTACAAGCTTTTCACTTAACAAAACAAACCATCAGATAAACTCAAGTGATATTATTATCACTGTGTATTTACTCCCAATTTAAGGAGAGCCTGACTGTAAACTGCCAAACACCCGGCTTGTCCAGCAACAGAGGTTTGTGACAAACAGGCCGCCCAGAGGCACAGGGCCACAGTGCCTCAGGTAATGCTGTGTGAAATGTATGGGCTCGCTTCTAACTCTTCAGAATGCAGCAAAATTAAGCACAAGTATATTCTAAATATGGGTGGCAGAGTATTGTTAGTATTTTGCATTACGGACTCAAAATATATTTCTATCCACCTGGACAGATAACTTCAGGAATGGTCTAAGCTATTATCTACCATTATAATGTCTAAATTTTGCAGTTAGGAGACTCAAGGTGATACCTAAAACTCCTGCCTTTCAAGTAAAGCAGAATAATGACAGATTTAAATTTATCTGTGAATAGACTCATAGAAGAATCACTATACCTTTACATTGCTAAAAGCAAATAAGTGATAAATCTTTTTAAAAATCACCAAAGCCCAAAATATGTAGGAGTAGGCAAAGGAAAAGAAAGAAAGTAATTATAAAAAGATGAACTGTTTTTATGAAGTTGTTTTGTGGTAAAAGTATATAATGTAACCACCCTGGCAAAGAAAATATTTTTATTTGAAAGAAATCTAAACAGCACATAGATGTGCAAATGAATAAATGTTCCCAAAAGAAATTATTTTTTTAAAACATTCCAAATGTGAGTTTTGCTGTAGTTTAGTTTGAAATCTGTTCAGACTTTTCAGACAATGCTCTGGAACTCCAGGTATTGACGACTAGCTCCTCTTGTCATTGTAACTGCAGTTGTCTAAGCCCCATTCTGCCCAATTGAGCTGTATCAACCCAGGCCAGCAAGTAATCAAGTGAGGTACAGCCACTTCGTTGAGGAGATTGTAGGCTTCTAAGGAAAAAATACCCATAAACAGATAATTGTGTATAGCTTCATATGCCAAAGAAAGAGGCATACATTTTCAACATTTAATGGATATTTCTTCCAATGTTTCTGTTTACAAACATAGCATTTTCAGTGGCAAGAAGAAAATTTTCTCCTCAGTTGGTCTAATTTCCCTAGACTTTTGGTTGGACGAGGGTGGTGAGTAGAAAGGACAGAGAAAGAAAGAGCACAAATAATATGTTCTTTTGTGAGAAACAACCCACAAGAAAATGTTTCCCAAAATATTATCAACGGTCACTTGTTGTAACACAATTACATTCACTGACTACAAACTAAACTTGCTCAAAGAGGTCAGAACTTCTTATACATCTCTGGCAACTGTCACTCTGACCCTAGCAACTTATTGACAGTGACCATATAGATACCTCTTCCTCTTTCCACGATGACTGTACAAACACCGTGGTTTCTCCTTAAATCAGATAATGACCATTCAGTGGTCAAAAAGAAAGATAGTGTTAACCATAAACTTGTTTATTAGCTAGAAAAGTACAAGTTCCAGACCTGCAGCATCTGTCTACCTAAAGGACACCATCAATGACTTTCCGTAGAATGCTGGGCTTGCTCAAGCCGGCAGCCAGGTGTGCTTGGGACGGTAACAGACGGGTGAGTGCTGGGGTCCGAGTGTTCACACAGGCACCAAGTGGACTCCGTGTGGGCAGCGACAAAGAGCACCAGGGAGAGACATGTGCAAGCAGTGCTGGCAATGCAGACTTCAAAAGACAGGTGTCTAGCCCAGCGTGGTGGTGCCCGCCTTTAATGCCAGCACTCAGAGGCTAAGGCAGGAGGATCATTGTGAGTTTGAGACTAGCCTGGACTACAAAGTGAGTTCAAGGCCAACCTGAACTGCATAGTGAGACCCTGTCTCAAAAAGTAGGACTGGTGATCTAGCTCAGTGGTGTAAGCACCTGCCTGGCAGGCACGAGGTTGTAAGTTCGATCCCCAGTACCAAAAAAAAAAAAAAA